>JAQGCH010001321.1:0-16228 GCA_034699485.1 Nanhermannia elegantula | reverse complement strand
CTCTATAAATATAAAAGTCATATACTGTAAGTGAATAAAAAATTTTTATGTCTCGAAGCAATTGATATGTAAAATAATTGCTTATGAACCACTCCGAATCAGCATTAACATTATGTTTAGTCTATATTTAAATATATTTGATTTATAACCAAAATTTTTATTACCGATAAATAGAACGAATGTATGCCTATCATTAAAACCAGTTATGTTCAACACTCGAATGTTTGGCCCCCGAGCGCGAGCGCGTTCGCCGAGCGTTAAGTCTTAATACATGATTTTTCATAAAGTATTAAAGTTTTGTATTTAATATACTGTTGTTTGAGTTCCAATTTTCTATTTCAGTTTCAGTTTTAGTTTTAGTTTTTGAATTTAGTTTCGTTTTCCAATTACAGTTTCAGTTCTGAATTTCAATTTCAGTTTTTGAAAAATTTCAGTTCAAGTTTGAGTTCTCGGAGCTCAAATCAACATTAATTTAATATAAAAACCGTTAATCTTTAGAAAATATCAATTTTTGCCTATATTTATGAATTATTCTGTTTTAAAGAATTTAGCCATAGAATCGCCAAACATTATCACTTACAGAGAATCGTTAGAATTACATCTAATAGGATCCAATTCTTGATCTTTTAAAACGCATAAAAATTCAAAGGAAGACTAGAGATTTTTTAATAAAACTAATATTTTTCAAAATATTTTAAAATCAATTTGAAACAAAGCATCTCTCGGGGGTTATAGCCTCCTCTGCCCTTCCCTAGTTACGGCTGTGTTGATAAAAAATTATTCAATTTTGCGATTATTACTGTATATAAAAATATTGATTACATATATCGTGGTGTGAGTGCTATAAGGTTGCAACTCGAAAATTATCCCTTTAGTTGAATATATTTTTCGAAAGTTTGTCAAAACATATACTTAACTTAATATTAAAATTCTGAATAACAGTATGTAAAATTCAATGCAATAAGAAGAACTCAGGGTTTGTCAAGCTCTCGGAAAATCCTGAAAATTAAGGGGTGGGATAAACTCATCGGTTTTTTAAAACAATATTTTTCCAAAAATATTTTCCTCGCCAAAAAAATTTCTCTTCAATTTTTGTCATTGTTTGTTTTAAGGAGAAACATAATATTCAAAATTTGGTACATCATCATTCAAATTTTAATTAATTCATCAACAGAGAGTTATTGTGGCGCAGTGGGTAAGGTGTCGGACTCATGATCGATGGGTCGTGGGTTCGAATCTCAGCCTCGCTGTTCTTCTTTGACTACAATACACCGGCCATATATTTATTCATTCTATATATTCACTTTATTTAAGCTCATAATTAGAATATCTTTTTGGCTTTCGCTTTAATACATGAGAAATCACTAACTAATAAGTTAAAAACAGTTTTCCTAAAAACTACTAAAAGGAATTGTCTTTAGAGGGGCTAAAGATAACTTATGTACTATCGGCGGCAAAAGTATTTGTTAAACTTCGCGCTCAAAAAATAACTCTAACCAATAAGACTATATATTTTTGAGGAAACATTGAACCTGATTGGATACATACACTAAATCAGGAACGCGATAAGCAATGTTACATTAAACAGATACTTTGTCCGCCGATAGTACCGTACAGTACCGATAGATTTAATTATCAACGCATTCATTATTGTTATTATATAATATATATCTATAATTGCAATAAAAACTGTATAAACAATTGATTTTTTTAGAAAATTAATTTGATTAACGTGTAAACGATTTTGTTTCAAGTTTAAGCTTCATTTTCTTTAACAAATAATTAAAATGATTGCACTATAGTTGAAGAGCAGTTCAACTTTAAGTTATTTTTACATTAAATTTTTCAGCACTACTTCTTTTGATTTGCAAAAAATAAAAAGAGACTAAAATTGCAGTGAATATTATGCTTATGTGTTCAGTAAAGTTAATGTTTATTTTCGCACTACATATATATTATAACTTAAGCTATAACTTAAACTGATATCTTTTTCTTATATTGAATATTAAAGTTATACACTTTTTTAGAATTCTTACTTAATTTAATGCTCATGAGTGAGAGTGATGCCAATTAAATGATTTATCAATCAAGAGATTAGAAAATTCTTTTTGCTCATTGAATATAAGTTTTCATTTGATTTGAAACACTTTTAGAAGAAAATAAAGCTTACAAGAAATGTGATAATATCAAAAATTATTCCACTAGATGATTCAGTAATCGAAACTTTCATTCGATTTGCATTCGTTCTCTATATTCATGATTTAGTAAAAGGGGATATTAATCTGTAAATAGTATTAATATATTAGGATATATCTGCTCTCACTAAAAATTAATCCCATGAGAGACAGTTGAAGTCAATATATATATATATATATATGATTGAGTATGATACTACAGTAAAAACTATGAGAGATAGAGCCAATCCTATTCTATATTTGAATTCTGGATGAAAAACACTTTTAAAAATCAACTTTTTGAAAGTTTGATTGAAGCTTAACGTTGTTAATGAAAGATATTTCTTTCAACACTTTTCTTCTGGAAAATGTGATATACGTGTAAAAGTTCTTTAGACTCTCTTTCTTTAGTTAGTTCTTTCGAATTCTTTTTTTTAAATAGTTTTATTCTCTTAGTTTAGTTAAAACTTTAATCTTTTTAATAAATTAAAACCGCATATAATGGATGTTTTACCGCTTTTAGAAAATATAAAAGTATATATTCTTGAAGACTTACATTAATCCTTTGACTTGAGAAATGTGTATTTTCAATTTGTTTTAACTTTTCTATAATATTGGACGAGAACTCGATTATAACGATCAATACATTATAATTGATATAATTGTATATAACAAGTATACAATAGTATTATATCTATGTTTAGTCTGATGTTAACAATTCAATTGTTTACGAGAGTTCTTATATTGAATTTTCAATTATTCAAACTTATATCTATCCCATATCTATAAACAACATTTTATTTTGTTTCTGTCTCTTATACTACTTTATAAAAAAAATAAAGATAAGAATTATAAATTGGGTAATCAATTGACTTTAGTTCAATGCACTAATACTTCAAAAATCTAAAATTTGTTTAATAAGAAACATAAGAAACATAAGAAAATTATGCACTCTATAGTCCTGTCTGTTAAAATTCTTCAAAAAAAATTGTAATTTACATGTCTTCTGTTCAATCATTATTGAATATATATTTATTAAGATATTTTAATACAAAGATATCAAATATATATATATATATATGATATATATTACAAATTTTAATGTATTATTCATTTCTAATATCTGTGTTATTAAATCGAATTCATTTTAGATTTTGAAAAATACTATTTAAAAAATATTAAAGAAATACAAAATTATTATCAAATTTATAAGAATTATTATTTCTAAAAAATATTCTCTAACCTAAAATATATTGATAAGTCAGCTCCAAAATCAATACAGATGTGTTGATTCGTAGCTAAAATCTGCATATTATTGAATTTATTTGAATTTATTTCTTATTTTCAAATTAGAGTCGTTTTTCATTTAAAAAGCTGCCTTCAAATTAGAATATTTAAATTCCTTTTGATATATTGTATTTTAATTTAGAAATCAGAAGTTATAAATCCCAAAAAATACAAAGAATAGGATAGCTTTAAATAATATGAAAGTAGAGCAACCTTTCGCATAATGAAAAGCTAAGTCGCATCTAAATTCTGTTTTCTATCCCTTTAAACATAAGAGTATCACGAAATAGTAAAGTCGTATTTTATAATATTAGCTTTTCGTCTAAATTTAATTTTATTTCAAAGATGAAACAAGAAAATCAACTAAGTTTTATGCAAATAACAGTAGATTTACTTACTTTAATAGCGTCTTTCCTTTGAATAAAATATAATAAATAATGTACAGTAAATTCTCAAAATAAGTAATTTTAGCAATTTATATATTTATATTTAGCCAAATGTTAAACTCAAATTGAAGAATAATAGAGTAAAAATAAAATTTATATGTATCACATAAATAGAACGAATGGAATCACAAAAATTTTAATTTTAAGCTTAAAAAATCTGTGTTTGAAATTTGTAATATTTAAATTAATTTTTATATGTTTACTTAATTATGCATAAGTCAGATCATATAAGTATTACATTATTGTTCATAATATCTGTGATTATATCTTAAGAGAAGAAAAGAAAGTTAATTCAAAGAATGTTTAATCAATACAAACATCACTTTTAACACAAGTCAGGACTAACAATATTTCAAAATTTATAATACATTGAGGTTTAAATAATTTAAAATTCACTAATTTTGAGAGTTTACTGTGACATATATAATAAAATTTAATGCATATAATACAGACTGTATATAAGTTATATCCAGTGCTGTTTACTTTCAATCAGAAATCAAGTCATGCTTCGACTTTCTTTTCGTGTATAGCATTACAATTCTCATTTATGCTTATATTGCTTATAGAAAAAGGATGAAAGACTATATCACGTAGTCTTAGATTCAAAATATAAGAATAGTATAAGTATATAGTCTCCAACAAATGCTTGAAAAGCTGTGTAATGATCAAAATTGTGGTTGGATTTAGTGACAAATAAGCGATAAATGATTTCTAACTCTTCTTAAGTCCTAATCACCAATCAATATATAATCAAGTTTTAAAAGTGGAAGTAATCCCAACTTTTTGCAAGCTTCAAAAGCTATAATCATATAATATCACGAGTTATGACCAGGGACTGCCCATTTTCGGATAAAAAACTACTAAAATTCGGAAAAATTTGGAATAAAAAACTCTGCTTTTAGTGATAAAAATTCAATTACTTTGTACTAACTTAATATACACATTATATATATAATGCTGCTGTAATGTATATGCTATGCTGGCTAGAGTAGAAATACAAAACAAATAATAGCCTTTTTACTAATAGGCATAAAGTTATTAAGAAAATAATATTAATATCTAAAGGAAACTCCTTCGAAAAACAAAAGGAGTGTTTGATTCTCAGGTTCAAATAATATTAATTTTCAAAGTTGTAATTTTGAAAATTTTATCAAACTGTTTAATCTGGACATCTAAATAAATAAAAAAAATTGGTCCAAAGGATTTTTCTGATGATGTTTATATTTTTTTACAAAAGTGAATCAGAACAAAAGGTTTATTTGAAAATTTATCAATAACTGGAAAGTGAAGCTCAATTCTGGAAGTGTGTCACCTCAATTTGAACATTAAACCATTTTAAAATAAACATTAAAAGAATCTTGCTAATTACTAATTAATATTTTAAAATTTTTCTTCGGTTTCTTATTAAAATAAAATTTTGCCTTTCAAATATATATTTTAAAATTATCTTAATTTAAAAATTCAGTCTCATCATAAATTTTATTGCATTTTTGTTATGAATTTGCATATTTAATTTCAAGAAAATTCGAAATAAATTTTGTAATATTCTGATTTTTTTTGGAAAACTCAGAGAATGAGCTAAAAGCTCCAAAATTCAAATATTTCGGGAATTTAATACGATCTCATTGTTCTCTTTATTTCGTGATCTGTTCTCATTTCTTATTTTCTGAACTGTTTTTAGATTAAAACAGAGAAAAAGTTGTATTTCCAATAATCGTCAGTCATTTCCAACAGGTCATGACATTTAGACAATCAAAGAAATTCCTTATATTAATAAACAATAATGTAATATTTTTACAACAATAAGATTCACATTCTTTTCTATAAAAACTTTCAAAAAAAGTCTAATGCACTGTAAAGTCTATTTGAAAACTATAACAATGCTTTTTTACTGTTTTTTCAAAAGTAAAAGAATTTCTTGTATCCCACGGGTTAATAGAATTATATTTAATTCATATTTTTTAAATTAGAATTATATTTTATTTATAATTTTTGCAAAGCACCGGGAACTGCTAGTAGTAAGTTTTTAAATATTTTAATATAATTTATTATAAACGGTTTTGTTTGATAACAATATACAGTACAATATATACGTATAAATAATGGCTGTAAATGTCATTGTAAAGCAAGATTTCAAATCATACTATTTATTAGACAACACGCCAACAAACACACTCATATATTTCATTCAGATTAACTAAATTATGTTTTCTTTCATTAAAAGACCACCAATGCACGTTATCTGTATTGTCTATCTGTTGTCTGATAATACTGTATACAGTAATGCGAATATATTCAGAAAAAAATCTTTATAGTATAATATACGGTAGATGTTTATATCATATTGTAATAAAATAAAGAACTCACATCAAATGTTTTGCACATTTGTATTCAAAATTCAATCATAGAATGCAAACTGTCTTATGTAAAAAAAAATTAAAGTTTAATGATTCTTAAAATAGATATAGAAATTCATATATTTATGCTTATGATCATAATTGGTTGCATTGAACTCCATATCTTGACAATTGGTAAGCATTTTCCTAAAGATCAGACATCAAATTAACTGATAATACTTATGTATAAATATTTTTCACTTCAAGCAGGAATTGAGCTGATCTTTGAGAACTTCAATGAACATATTGTATGATAAATAAAGTTGAATGTGATTTAATACTCATTAATGGTCACTAAGAGAAGCTCATAACAGCTTATGATTTCACGTAAGAAATCCTTGTTTTGAGCGTTTTGAGGAAATACATGTAAAAATGGTTTGAATGGTTTGAATGAATAAATAGAAAAATATTAGATTTACATGAGTTCATTGGTCATAATTGTTATCAGAATAAGTTACGCGAAACCTTATAATTATAGATTATCTCTTTTATGAACTCTAATTTTTGGAAATATTATTAGTATAGTTTGAACTGGGCTTCAGTGAGATCACCCTCTCATTAAGGGAATTGGCGAATGAAAACGTTTTTTAAAAGCGTGACACAATTTTTAAGAATTTTTAAGAATCTGTGACGCTTTACAGTCACAAATTGAGTATTAGTAACATTTTAAAATTTCTTTATTATAGCTAAATCCTCTGTTGATTAAAATTTGTTTTTATTAAAAAAAACTTCGTTTAACATAACAGTTAGTTATACGCAGTGTTCCTCAGGCTCGGCGACTCAGCTCGAGGCTTGGCTCAAGGCTCATATTTTTAGTCAGGCTCAGGTTCACCCTGAGCAAGCTTCTGAGCCTGGAAATTATATGTATATGCAGGAAAGCAGTAAAAGTTTTCTTTAAGTTTTCATAAATAACTAAGAAGCGTAAAGAACTTCAAAACTCACTATTCAGGCATCAAATGGGTTCCGAATCTATGCTCATTTATTTCAAATCTAAAAAATTCCATAGCATTTAAATTTTGAACAAAAAAAGTTATGATTTGAAAAATTTCAAACCAACGTCAGGCTCAGGTTCAGCTCAGAGGCTCAGTTTCTTGTCATTTTGTTAGACTGAGCCTGCCGCCGCTATCGAGCCTGAAAAGCTCGAGCCTTGAGGAACACTGGTTATACGCCTGTATTTAAACGATGCAATTTTTTCAGGATATTAATTGAGAAAACATTCATTTTCAGGTTTACCATTATTTATATACCAAATAACTTTAAATCGTTTGAAATAAGTATTTTTTTTAAAAATTTAAAATGCATTTTAGTTTATCAAAAGCCCTTTTAATATGAATTATTTTTTTATTATTTGATTTGATTTGATCTTTTAGTCACAATTATAATTCATTGTGTGAATTAAAAACATTTCTTTATTGTGGTTAAGTTAGTGTTGATAAAAGAAACTTTCCAAAGAAAGTTTCTCACATAAAACTAAAATTTCTATAAATTTTTCCAACACTAGGTTAAGTTCTACTAGTTAAGATCAGAAAGATATTTAATCAATATGAACGCTAATCTGGTTTCAATACAATTAAATTATTGCAATAAATTAAGCTTTTATTTGCCCTAAAATTTATATTCAATTGCAATATTAATTGAGACTTTTAACTGCCTTAACAAATCACATTCATTTCAATAATATATCATTTTAAAGCTTAATTTTAATTAAATATTAAAATTGTAATAGAAATATGGACTGATTTCTTTCACATCCCTTCACTTTCAATATTATAAAATTGGTGATCAGCTCTCTTTATTGAATGTTTTTCATTAATTGGCTCATTTGGTACTACAATTGGTTTATTTGATCATTAATATCAATAGTCTAACAACCTATCAGATGAATTGAATTCTATTATCTCAATAAATAAAGCACAAATACTAAATTAATTATGAGCTCAGTAAAGCTGATATTCAAAATAATTAATACTAATAATTAATTAAAAATGCCTTCGATTACTAAAAAGGCAAAAGAATCACAATTTACGTTATTATATACAAAACTAGACCAACGCTACATAGATTTTTGCATTTAATGTTATAATCAGTGATAATAGTGTTCATACTCCGAGAAAATGAAGTGCTCGAGCGATCTGTGCTCACTTTTGGGGGTGCTCGAGCTCTAAGTCATTAAATTAGATGAGTTAAAATGCACTTTAACACCAAATTTGTTTATTTTATTTATGTATACATTTGATAATTATAATACCATTAAAGGGATGTCATTCAAACACATTTATTAGATATGAAATCAATGTTTTTTTTATATCGAAAGCATTTATATATTATGCAAATATTGATAACATGAAAATACAGTATACGTAAATTTGCTAATATTTGGTGCTCGAAGGTGATCGGGCAAGCGCTCCTGTTAGGCAAAATGAGAGTGCTCGCTGCTCGCGATCGGTGGTCATAATAGAAAAAAATTATTCTAAAAAATGATCTTAAGAATTAGTTTTGTTATATTGTAATCTCATGTGATTTTTGTGAATTAGGTTATATTATATTATATACAGTTATATTAAATAAATTACAGTATTCTCAAAAATTTCTGAATAATTAGCGCACAATTATTCATTCAAATTAATAATTGATAGACTTTTAGTATGTTATGTGAATTGTGTTTGAGATTGCGTTTAAATAGGGTTCAAGAGATTTTTCTCAACGAAATGCGTCTGCCTTTAGATATAAACTTATACTGTATTTGCTATTATTAAAGGAGCTGTTGATATATTTTATATGTCCAACTGGTATATCTTTGACATTTTTCAAATTTTGATGAGGCGCCACATTATGTCTAATATTTGTCTGAATAGTAGAATTTATCAAAACCCGAAAAGTTGACTGTCGAGTCAGTCAAGGCTTACTTTCAGACAAACTATATATAGATTTTTTATTAATTATATTATACAATTTGAGTAATTAAATATACTGATACTTGCACTATATTTATAATTATGTCAATTCAATTTTCACCGTAAAAATGCGAAATTATATTTATCATTAGATTATTATTTGCTATTTTTCTAAGAAACAAAATAAATGTTATAATTACTTCAGAATTTTCTTAATCTTAAAAAGCTTTGGAATTAAGCCATTCAAATGACTTATCATAAAAGTCAAGACAAACATTAAAAGTTCTGAAACACACAACTTTGAGACAGAAGTTGAGAAAATACCTTTTATACAGTGGAATTATTTAGGACTTAAATAGTTTCATAATTTATTCATGTTATAAAATTACAGCTCAACAACTCGTAATTTGTTTTTGTTCTATTTCTTATGATTTAAATTTTCTCATTATGTTATAAATATTAACAAAGATTTTGAGATTTAATGTGAAAAGCAGTTCGTGTTTAAAGGAGCCAAAAGAAGTTCTTATAGGCATTAACATAATTAAAAAGCTTTTAAAAAGTCAATTAAAACTTTGATATCAGTTTCTGTTTATTTTCTCTTAAGCCATAAGAAATATAAAAGAGTTTTTTTCTGAAATGTTTATGAGTAGGTTTATAACAAACTAATTGTTTTTAAAAACTATTCCTATATCTAAATCTAGTCAAACAAAGGCTCATAATTAACTACAAATACAGTAACTGTTACTGTACTGCTGTAATACCTGTATTACTTCAATAAATAATTTAATAATTCCTGCACTGATTCACTATTGCAGTGTAAATAGATTAGAATCTTTTGTGACGTATAATAAAATAAATGAAACATTTATTTTGAAGTTAAATTAATCAATAAAAAAGTTTTTGACACTTTAATGAATGAAAACTGATTCAAAGGACGGAATCTTAATTAAATATTCAAATAGATTTTGAGCTTAACCTGAGATCAACGAATGAAAAGTTTAAAACAATAATAATTTTTGGGTTTTTAAAATTGAATTCAGCTTTTTTTTGATTTAAGGCAATTAATCATATCATACAAATGGAGTCTCTCTTTATATGAATTATAATATGCATTAATCTAAAGCTTTATCATAAAATGTTTTGGTTCTGTCAAAAGCAGCCGAAGTCTCGCTAAATATTTTAATCAACATTTTCTTAGTTTTGAGATATTCTTATGAATGGAGATAAAAGTAAATTTTTTTTCTGTTTAAATGTTACAGTAATTTTCAAATGTTATTTCCATAAATTATTTAAATTAATTAATTTAGTTTTTATGTGAAATTAGAATATCTTGAGTGTCTTAAGTGTTCCCTTAGTAAAATTGCAATTAAAGCTAAAATAATACTGTATTTGAATAATGAAAATAAAACTTTTTCATCTGAATCATTAAGCATACGGTTAATTACTAGCCATTAATTGACAGATTTTGCTATCTTATTCGCCACAATACTATACAGTCAATAAGGAGAGTATAGTTTCAACATTTCACTCTCATTCCCTTCTCATTTTCTATGACTATTTTGGGCAAATGTTCTTATCAATTATCTATATTATTTCTAAAAATCGTATCAGTCTGTGTGTCTTTTTTATAAAAAGTAAATTGCAAATTCATGTCTGAAGGCATGCAAAATACATAATGATTTATAGAGTAAAATACTCTCAATCAAAAATCAGATATTTTTCAAATTTTTAAAAATATGGGTTGAGTCAAACTGGAGTCAAAAAGTATGTTTTTGACGTTATTACTGATAAATTATAATTTATTATATTAAATCATACTTTATATGAGCGCTGGCAAACAAGTGGCCCATCACATCTTTTTCGGTGGTCCGCCTATATCTTAGTAATGTTTCAGTTATGTGGCCTTTAAGTAAACCAGAAGTAAACTATTCTGTATTATACAATCATTTGGTAAATATTTGTTGTTTCTATACATAAAATAAATACCGTATTATAGAGACATAAAGATATGTAAAGATTTTAAAGTTTAGTAGACATGTAACTAATGTTTCCAATATACCTATAATATACTCAATAAGCTTTGCCATTCTCTCTGTCAGAATGTATGTCACACTTTCAAATTGCATGATCTCTATATAGCATTAGCATTGTATAGTGCTATGATAGCACTCAAGCTGTTTTGTGAAAACATGCGCTTTTGTTTATTGACTAAATTCAATTTAAACATAATTTTTTAATTTTAATAAAATAATAATTTTACGGGATATTAAAAGAAGTTTTTTTGTCCGGCATAAAAGTGCCGGGTTTGCGTCTAGTAATTACTAGAAATATGAATACATTAACCACAGCCGTAACTAGGGGTGGGCAGGAGGCTATAGCCCTCCCCAAAGATTTCTGAACAATTAAGTGTAAGTCAGTAGCAATTTTTAAAAATTGCCATATTTTGGGGGTTTCCTATGCTTAGCCCCCCCCCAAGCTGAAAATCCTGGTTACGGCGCTGACTTTAACTAAAAGTTCATCGGACATGAATAGATTCACTGCTTAATCGCTTCATTGAAGTGTTGCAAACAAAATCAATATGACTTGAATTTAAAGGAAACAAAATTTTTAAATAATTACTATTCATATTTAAATAATTATAATTATTAAATAAAATCAATTACTAACTAAATTTCTGATATAGTGAATGTAAGTTCTATAAAACTTTAATTATAAATTATTTAAAATGCTCTTCATACCAAAATATAAGATATTTTAGTAAAATATATCAATAATATCATGAATGGAGTTGTGAATAAAGTTAAAGCTCAAGTTTCTTCGCAAAGAAAAATATTAATAAATAATAGGATATTTATTAGTGGCCCTCCAAGGCATTGACCCCACTAGTTGCAGCCCTCAAATCCAAATGAATACAATAAATACTAGAGTTGGGTATTTCTAGGAAATGAAATATTAGGTCCCGAATCAAATTTTGGTCAGGACTCGGTTCCCGAAATATTTTTCATTGGAAATCATAAACTTTTAACACGTGTTGTGTAATAAAACGAGTATATATTATACATACACTTTCTGTACTTTCTATGATTAACATATTACACAATTTAATCTTCCATTATCTATAATAAGAATGCTCTATAATCCTAAATATAACATTTAATATTAATCTATTAAAATAAAATTTTTAACTGATAGTAAATAATTTTTACATTTGATGACTTTTTAAAAATACAACACGAGTTTAATAATTTTGATTGAGTCTTAATAACTTTTAAATGAACTAAAATAATTAAAATTTTATTAAATTTTATAATCTTATTTTTGTTAAATAAATTTTTAATCTAAAGGGTCTCGAATAAATTTCGGTCGTCCCGAAACGAAATTTTAAGTGGGGACCTGCAATTTCTAGGCTTTACTCACCACAAAAATAAGATTGAGATTTTACTCATAAAATATTTTCAAAATATAAATACATTGTAAAGGCTATAACAATGCTTTTTAAATACAGACTTTCAAAAATTAACAAAATTTCTCATATTCCACGAGTAAATATCAGAGTTATATTTATGTTTTATGAGTTGCGAAGCAACGGGTGCCGCCAGTTATTGTTGAATTGCATCAAAAATATTGTGTTAAAAATAACAGTTCTGTCAAAAGCTCAAAATGAATTTTAAATTTTAGTTATTGAACGCCTTGTATTAAAGCATTGTTATAACCTTTAAGTACATTTTATTTGAAATTATTTTATTACAAGAAACTCAATTTTGTAAACATTTTTATAACATTTTCTTAAATCATTTTATTTCAAAGCAGAATTTTGCTGTGATTTAGAGCCAAAAAATGACACTTCTATTAAAAGCTTAATTTAAACTTTTCGGGAAAATGAAAAAGACAGTGAATATTCGGAGTTATGCAACAAATGCTAAATATAAAAAATTTTCATTTCAGGGTTAAACTGGATCTCAAAATAATAGATGAAACGAAATAATCTATAAATGTTTGTCTTAATACACTAAACTTCTTATGGAAGGCGTCGTTAACCACTGATTACTTGTGATTATCTCTTCTTAAAAAAGATTACTCAAATAATCTATATAAGTAACATTTTTGTTGGTTTTCATTCCTCTTCTCAATACTCAAAAATGTAAGTTAAGTAAAGTTTCAGTCGAAAGAAGGATTTGTTGAACATTGAGTTAACTGAACTTTAACTATCATAAGTAAAGTAATACATGTATAAAAATGATAGTATTCTATATGTTATCATCAGAGTTGGGATAAGCATTCAAAACCACTAAAATAAGCAGCAAATAACCACTAAAAATATTCAAAAATAAGCATTCAAATAGGCAAAAATTTTATATATTTTAATGTAAAATTTAATAATTCAAACAAAAATTTCAGTCGGAGTCAGTAGAGTACAGATTCCGTACTACAACTTTATCATCGCATGCTTTGTAATACACTATTTTATTATCACTTTTAAACAATTTTTTTCCGAATTCATTCACATATTTGCAAAGCAATTCAGGTTTTATTGGAATTGACATTTGCTAATTATTTTGATCACAATTTATAAAATTTAATACGACTTTAACATAATGCGCTTAACAGATGCACATCTCTATTATTTTTTTCTTGCAGTTTATGTAAAAGTTTTAACAGTTTTTTAAGTTTAAAATAAATAAAATGAAAAATAAGCATTAATTAAAATTTTTTAAGAAATAGGCAGACATACAAAATTATATAAAAAATAGGCATTTGCCTAGCCACCTAGACAAATAGGCAAAAGTCCTAACTCTGGTTATCATCATATGGAAACATACATTTGAATACTGTATTTACTAACCAAAGTAGAGCTGATCTTTAAAGTTTTAAAAAAATCTTTTAGAGCCAACACTTCTAATCACTTCACATACAGAATCATTATTTAAAGTTTTAAACCTAATCTTGTAGAGCAGGTAATGTATAAACTAAAATAATACTAACTCTGAATATATTCTTAGCACTTCGTAAGTGCTTCTGATTCTCAAATGGAAGAGACACTAATAATTATTACTAATCCTTAGCAATCATTCGTTTTTATATAAAGCACAGTGCAGTGTATAGAAGTGTTGGGAGCAAACTTCATAAGTTATTTATGTTCTGCATATACTTCACATTAGAAATATTGTATTGAATATACAGAATATGTTATACACAATAAAATATGGCATTAATTCTCTATTCACAGACATATTATCATTTGAATATTTGATTACGAATCGTTCAAATGCGTCCCTCAATACACGGTATAATAAATAGAAGAAACCAAATAATACGCTGAAATAAATATATAAGTCAAGCACTAAGTCTTTAATGACCAAATGGACTCATTCCTAAATGACAGCAAAAACCAATCGTTATATCCAATAAGCAGTACATCTTCAGGAGCAATATGTACGAGTATTGCCATGAAGTTCAACGATGCAACTGTTATTGTGTCTGTGATTATACTCGGGCTTATCAACATCATTGTCATCGCTGGTAATATATTGGTCATTGTCAGTGTCTTCGTGTCGGCCAAACTTCGCACTGTCACCAATTTTTTTATTGGTATAAATCTATTATTTTTAAAATTAATACCGTTTGCAAATTCATATCAAATAATCATTTGGTCCTCAAATAAACTTTTATATATATATGTAATTTTCAGTATCTTTGGCTGTGGCAGACCTACTCGTTGGGATCGCTGTATTACCTTATTCTCTTACATTAGAGGTTAGAATCTACTATCGATTTATTTTCTAACCATATGTCTATTACGCACATTACATAATAAAGAGCCAAATGAAGTCCATTTCATTTATTAATTATTCAGTCGAATGATTAGGGAATAACTTTTGGTTAAATGAAAGAATAATAAAATAGTAATGATAGTGAGTAATTGTTTAGCAATTGTTTATTTGCCAATTGGATTATAATTTAATGTACAGTACAGTCTCTTTAAATGCAGATATTTATAAGAACTTAATTCTAAAATGAAATCAAAAGAAAATAGATTTACTGGAAATTTAAAATTCTAGTTTGATCTTCAATCTATTGTAAAGTAGTAGATATCAATATTTTAGAGCTTTTCAACTTTCGTGAATCTATTTCAACACTTCTTATCATTTTGATATAGAAAAAGCTGCTTTTTCTAAAATGGATTCCTTTCAGCTTCAGATATATTTATTACGGTTTGAATTTGCATTTTTATGTCTGTTTGATATATTCGTGAAAAACCATAAAAACCAAGAAAAGTGGTCATGATTTTAGCTTTCATACCAATACTATGCTTGTTCTCATATTATTGATGCGAACTTATAAATTGCATTTCATTTCTTTATCTACAAAGTGTCTAACAATGAAAATTTTGAGAAGACGAGTATTTTTCATGTTACTATCGATTTTATATTTCTTTTTTGACTTTAAGCGTTTTAGATTTTCAATTCAGCATTTGTTGAGAGCAGTTTGTTCTGATCACTAAATGATATAAATATAATTAGATATCAGGAACTTTCAAGTCCTAAACTTCAATGCCTCTGAGTTTTTGTAAATTTCTTCAAAATTTGTTATTTTTTAACAAAACGCTCACGTTTTAACAGATAGTTTGTGTTTTATTTGTTCCTTTGATAATATATTTGTTAGTAGAATAACAATTGACTTATATCGCTTGTATTTTAACTTTTGATCAAAGTATGTTTAAATGTATGACAGTTTATAAACATTTCAATTTTGACGATTCAAATATTCAATGTGTCAAACCTTTCAAATTTCAGATTCCAATGCTTAAGAAATTGAAAATCTATAAATAAAATACTATAAGGACAAGAATTTATTTAAACATTTAAAAATCATAATAATATGAGATAAAAACGAGTGCAATTCAATACACTCTAAACCTTAGTATCAAAAAGGAAATAAGTGAAGCGATAGCGATGTCGATTCATCCTGTACTTGTCAAAGCAATCATTCTTTATAAAGATTTTGGTGCGAAAATATGATTCTCTCTCTCC
>JAQGCH010001320.1:0-16228 GCA_034699485.1 Nanhermannia elegantula | reverse complement strand
TTTGATTAATGATTACAATAAGACTAAAGATTTTAATATATATCACGATAACGAAGAAGATTCTCATTTTGAGAACAATAATCAAAGTAATGAACTAAACATTGATGGACACGAATCTGATGCTCATTCAGATCCCGATTATAGCCCTTATTTTGAGAAAAATATATTTAAACTAAAAGATAATTCAATTAAAACGACTGAAAAACTGCAAATCGGAAAATATAATACGAAACAAAACATCACAAACGCTATTAAAAGGAAGTATAAGTTGAAAGTGAAGACTAAAATGGACGTCAATGAGAAGTTTGTCTGCGAATGGCCCGGATGTGAAAAAGTGTTTAATTATCGACAAAATCTGAGAGACCATAGGGCCAGACATTTAAAGATTAAGAAATTCTTCTGTGATTGGCCCGGATGTGAAGATGGCTTTCTTGAGAAAAAACAATTGACTGCTCATATCAGTAAATATCACACAAATGATAAGCCATTCAAATGTGATCAGTGCTCATATTCGTCGTCATATAAAGGTTTTTGTTTTAATAAATTAATAATAATTTTAAGTATAGTTTTAAACTTTGCCAATAACTCATTATTATTATTAAATTTTCATAAATCTGTTTTATTTATCAGTTGTTTTCCTATTGATTATTCCTCTTTTCAAACCATTGAATTATTTGATCGCAAAAAGCTTTTAAATAATTTTTGGATATTTGTCACGTTTTTTGTTATAATCTAAGTTTTAAAGTATTTTTCTGTTAAAATCAGGTCATCTTTTAAGACACAAAATCATTCACACAGATGAGAGGCCGTGTGTCTGCGATTGGCCCGGATGTGAGTTTAAGGCCAATTATGATCAGGTCTTGAGAAATCATAAGTTAACACATTCGGGAGAAAAGCCACACAAGTGTTCGTGGCCTTCATGTGAGTGGAGTTTCAGGCATATGCATCACTTGAAGGCACATATGTTGAAACACACGGGAGAGAAACCAGTTTCGTGTCAGTCTATTGGTTGCGATCGAAAGTTTACTTCACTTCGAGCCATGAAAACTCATTTCGAAAAAGTTCATAATTAACGTTCTCATTCACAATATTTCTAAGCATAACATCAATTAATATATTGTTCTATAAATACTTCAATTAAATAATTGTATGATTTTCAATGATTACTACTTTACCTGACTATATATTTGTAAATATATTCTCTGCAATCATTATAAGGTGTGTTTCAAATAAATGAATGTCCAAAATTGTCTTATCGTTTATTTCTTTCTTTCGTCTATTTTTTTCTAAATTCTTAAAATAATTAACAAAACAGAAATAACAGCTCTTACCAAATGTTACATATTCTTAAACGAAATAAAGTATAATTGAATGTCTATTTATTTTTACAAATGAAGTATTACGAGGGGTTTATTTCTTATTTAAAATGATATGTGATATGTGTGCAAATATTGTACTTTTATAGTGTACTGTATTTACAAGGATTAGTGTCACTTATTTTTAGGTATTGATATTTCTTTATATTGTTGCTCTTGTTGGGTTCTAATACTCTGCAAAGATATCTGAATCGCAATTGTAGTTTGATGTTGAGGTTTTGTGATAAGACATCTGTAATGATTGCCCCAAAAATGATAGATAACCGGTGTATTATCGGGTGCATTCCTGTTTCCCAAGACTCGCCTTGCTTCAATTTAATTTGGTTTCTCATTTGAAAAATGTGGACCAAATGGACCATAGTTCATAAGTAATCGATTTAGGACTAACGAAGTGACGTACATTTGTATTTCACTTTCCCAGTGGAAATTAGCAAACACTTCTGGTTCCAATTTTGCATCAATGAGATGATCAGATATAAAGTCTAATATTAGTGCACCACCCTCCGTTATCAAAGATTGTCAATTTCCAGCAGAGAAAGCCAAATACACGAGAATACATTTTTACTCACGAGTGATAAGTGTCGGTCTTGCGTCATTTATGCTACTACATATTCGACTTTCGAATAGTTGATGTTCGATAATTTGTGAAATAACTGCCAATCGTATTGCATATGATAATTGATTGTTGCCAGTTAATGATGAAATACTGTGATAGATAGTCACCATCGGAAGGCGTTATGAGTGGAGTAAACATTCTCTTAAATGTTGGTTTCATTCTTTCCTGAAATTTGGAGTCTATTCTTTCTGATGTATAGATTCTTTCAAAAAATAATCGCAAGTATGTTATTAAACGATTTGCAAAATCACTTATTCTAAATTGATTCCATATTTTATTTAATTGCTCCATACTTTCGTAAAATTTATTATTTATTAATTTCTTCGAAAATTCTTGTGATATATTATTAAAATGCTGATTATTTTCGAGAGTAGACAAGGCAGTGATTTGCAATTGATTGATAGCCATCGACGATTTCTTCGTTAAGATCAGCTGGATTATCATCAGATTCTATATTAATATCTGTATCAGCATTTGAAGTGTATGTTTTTTACTTGTCGACTCTTGAACGCCATCGTTTTTATAATGATCTACGTCTGGTTGTATGAGCCTATTTATCCTTAGCGATTTATCAAGATCTTGGATAAGATTATCATATATTTCATTTTCCCACAAAAATTCATCTCCGTCTATGCACGTAGTAATTTGTGGAGAGTTATCACTAACAGGAATGTAGTTTTTAAATACTTCTATACCTAACAAATGTTGAAGAGACAATTCTATTTTTGGAGAATATTAAATTAACTCCACCGATGTATGCTAGTAATTCTTTTGTAAAACTGTATAATTGTTGAAATTTATTTGCTTTTGAATTGCAAGTAGAAAATATGATTTTCAGGTTTCATACTACGAGACAATGCAAACTAAGGCTGAAATTTTAAATTACCATCGAGATTAATGTAAATGTGATGAGGTATTATCATTCCTTGACATTTATGAATAGTGATTTCATATGCCGCTTCTAACGGTAACTGAGTTTGACGAAAATAACGATGGAGCTTATCTAATATTTGGGTTTGTTATATTTCTTTTAATTCTTTATGGTTAATAAGTTTTGAAATAACTATATGACAATTCGATATAGATCTCACAATTGCAAATGTACCATTAGACCAGCCAGCACGAGTGTCATAATTCTTTAATAACATAACTTTACAACCTATTTTGATTTCAAATTTTCTTGGGTATGCATTTTAAAATTATCTTCAATAAATATATAATCAGCTTTGAATAGCACTCAACCATTTAAGTGACAATCTTCCGAATATATTCCGTCAAGTTCACTACCGAGTAAATTTTATTCTAGAGTTCAATAAAAGGACTTAATTATTACTAATATTAATCTTGAAATATAGTTAAGAAATAATGTAATTATTTTATTTTTACTATATTTAATGTGATGTTATTTTTATTCACTTTTTTCATACAGTTATCTAAACTTTTGCCTAATGTTAACTTTTTTTAATAACTGCTCATAAATTTTCTATTATTTTCTGTTTATTTCTAAATAGTTTTCAACTTTTGTCAACTTATCAAAAAAGTCGTTTTGTATGTAAAAACAATTTTCTATTTGTTTTGTGCTATTAATTGTAATATTTGTGATACTTTTGTCAATTACTCTAATCGTCAGACTAAATAAAATCCTATTAACTCAGAAAATGTTTCTTTTCATTAATAAAGTTTTTAATATATTTTGTGTCAATAAATACTTGGTACCAGTAAAACCACTTTAATTACTAAGAATAGAACACTTTTTAGTGACTTATAATTACTTTTATATAACATTTTAACAAAATTAATTACTTAAAAAAATTTATACTATTAATAAGTTATTCATGAGTTCTATTTATTATTTAAATTAATATATGATTTAAAGTTATTTTATATAATTCTTTGAACATAAACTTTTAATACCGTACTTTCTCGTACTAAAACAAAAAATTAATGAGACCTTAAAAATTAAAGTATTAAATTATTAATCAAAAGTTTACTTATTATTAAACATTTAAAATATTTCAAATTTTTTATTAACAAATTGCCAGATAATCTGTAAAAAGTAAAAGAATAGCAAAAGTGCTAAAAGTATTCGAGAAGTGGTATTGTATTTTCTGATTATAATTCGCTCTTTCAATAAACGCTTCAATAGTTTTCTCATTAATATAATTGTCGTCCATAAAAATTATTTTAATATTGGGACTGTTTATAATTAAATCACAAATACCTGAGTCAGTTATTTTAAATGACAAAATGCTAAATTTAATTAAGATTTGCATTTTTGACAAATTATGTAGTGTTTTGTCTGTAATATTATTATAATGACATAAAATATTCTTCAATTGTGGTAAATATAAGTGAATGCCATCCAAGTTATCGTCAGTTAAACAATAAATACTTAATTCAATAGACTTCACATAATTTACTTCAACTAAGTTTCACCAAAGCATGAAAAGTACCAAAAATTTCAAATAAATAACTTTTTGAATTAAACTTTTGAAACTGAATCGAAAGTACTTTTAGTTTCGTGCAATTTTTGTTTATTAACATCAATTCCTTATTACATCATTGATTATAATTTGCGAAAAAAATAATTCTATAATTTCATAACGAGATAATTGCGTTATTAATTGAGTCAAAGTTATCTGAATTTGTTTATCAATTGAATTAAAGTTTAATTTCTTGATTTGATTACAATACTTATCAGTGAATACAATGAAATCATTGAATTCATAAACACTTAAATCTATTATTTCTTACAATTTTGGTAAATATAATTCAATCAGTTTTTTTCTATACTGACGTATATTTAATGTAAAGAAAGGGTGTTTTCATATAAATAGTTTCCAGATTTATAAAAAAAATGTAAAAGTATTTTTAGTGAATGTTTTAGAATAGAATGAAAAAATTTTGCCGAACTTTAACCCAAAGTCTGTAACTAACTCTTCACCTAAATCTCCATTAAATACAAGTTTTTTCAATCGATTGCAATTCTTAGTAATTATTTGCAAAATATTATCAGTAATACGAAAATTAATATTTAATTGATTAATAAATTTAAACTTTTTAAACAATGTAAACATCACTATTAGTCAAATAACTCACACCAATAGTGTCAATATTTTGGTCATAATGTAACTCATATCTCATAATGAGTATTTTCTGTTTTGTAGCTTCGTTGAGACATAAACAGGCTGTTAAAGAAGTAGGGGTTGATCATGAAACTATTACAGATTGGTATGGGTTTCTTCGGGAAGTACAAGAAGTTATAATTAGTCAGCCTAAAAAATAGGGGGGGTGTTTATTTAGACTCTGAAGGGAATACACTTTCACATTATATAGAAATGATGAATCGCATATTTGTACAAGAAAGTATAATAGGGGCAGGTTATATAGGACTGAGAAAGGATTTGTGGATTGTAGGTGTGGTGTGTAGAGAAACACGACAGGTTTTTATGGTTAGGGTTCCAAATAGACGAATAAATGTTATAGATTACTTAATAGAAACTAGGGTAGGATTAGGCATCATTATAGTAACTGATAGTGCGCGAGTTTATAAAAATGTTTATAGAAGGATAGGATATTAAACATATTCTGTAAATCATAAGGAGAATTATGTTAACCCTAATAATCCCGATATTTATCAAATTCAAT
Source organism: Nanhermannia elegantula (assembly GCA_034699485.1). Taxonomy (NCBI): domain Eukaryota; kingdom Metazoa; phylum Arthropoda; class Arachnida; order Sarcoptiformes; family Nanhermanniidae; genus Nanhermannia; species Nanhermannia elegantula. The sequence goes on along the minus strand of JAQGCH010001320.1, from coordinate 10,588 downwards.
TGAGTCGAGGTGGGCACAAGTCAAGGGGAAAATTAAAACTTATAAATATATTAAATTTATTGATTCATATATTGCGCAATATTTGTATGAATTTGAATATTTTTCGCAACATTTATTTGAAAAGTATAGTTATGGAAATTATTATAGGGTTTTAGTTAGTGATATTTGTAAAGTTTATGTAGGTCCAGACCCTAGTAAAATACAATTAGAATTATACGTTGATGTTTGGGATCAAATTGTGTAGGTAAGTTTCATGTAATTTTAAAAATAAAATTCCAAAAATAATAAAACAAAATTTAAAAAAATGCATTTGTAAATATTTCATCATTTAATTGTGTCTAATTATGTGTTCGTCCTTTGTTATGGGGGTCAAGTCAAGCCCACCTCCTAGTTGGTGTCCCCCGGGTAACGCTGACGGGCCACTGCAATTTATGTTTAATTACAATTTTTAATTACTTGTAGCCATTTCTAGGTAATTGAGACCTATGTAATGAACACGCAAAATAACGGGAAATCTGGTCAGGTTCGGATCGGAGGTGGTCAAGTGAGATATCAATTTACTCAGGATGGCGAGCTGAATGCAACAAGGTATCACTCGCGGGTGTTGGCCAGAAGTGGTTAGGTTCGGGTCGGAGGTGGTCAAATGATATATCAAATTACTCAGCTGATGAGCTGAATCCAACGATGTATTACACTTGGGGTGGGGTATCGGGAACCCCCTTAGCCCCAGCTTCCCAGATCCACCTCTGATTCAGAATAAATAGCATTTTTAATCGATTGACTGCCGCCTCTCTTATAAAATTGTAATAAGACTTTGTTCACTAAAACTATATATAAAATCAAATAAATTCGAAAGTTTCACAGACTTGTGAATTATTATTTTATAGCCTTTAGTGAAGTTATAGACATATCAGCTTATCTTCGGCTCCAATCGAATAGTTTAAGTGCTATTCAATATTATATCACTTAAGTATTAAATATACTTATAGTTTAATTAAAAATAAAAGTAATAATTAATTAAATATAATAATTATCTTTTTATTAAATTTAGAACAAAATAACATATAATTATTTAAGTGACATCTGTATTATTTTGAGGAACAGAAGAGAGCATAACATCAGAATCTGTTTAAAAAATATAAGTTATATTATATTTAATGCAAAAAAGAATAAAAACAATGAATTACTTCATAAAATCTGAAATAATTAATAGTAAATAATTTCCAACACGAAAATCCAACTCTTTTCAGACCAACTCTTTCAATGAATGTCATTAACTAAAAATTTATGCAACAGTTTAACATTTAGTTAAAGTATTTCAATAATATGTGAGTTTTATCAAAAATTAGAAAAAATTTTATATTCACCTTAATGTTGTTCACCAATAAACTGCTATTAGAATTTCTATAAACAGTGCTCTTATTAATATAGTGATTGTATACATTCAATACCATAAGGCTATTAAGAAGTTTATAAGATTTATTCGCTTCATAATTGACTGAAGAGGCGCTCACCATAATTAACATGAAACTTGTGCTCAATAGTATAATAATATACGTGTAAATGAATTGGTTGACTGCTGTCATTTCAGTAAATATTAGTATATATAATACATTTATATTAATAGTGCCGAGAAATAGCCAAATAGTTAATAGATATTTAGACCAAAAACTAGTGTTGTATTCATTTATCTCAGAGAAGATATCATTCAGTGTTGAAATTCTTTCCCTAATATTTATTTTACTTTTTCTCAATTCAATTTTATTTACTGTTTCAACGCTTGAATTAAATTGTTTTAGTTTTACATTAATATATCGACAAATTATATAAAAATAAACGACTTGCCACACATTGATAGTAGTCATATAAATTCCACCCATTGTGAAGAGTATACTGTGGGGCAAGCAGTAGATCAATATGTCTTTCAATTTACAGTTCATTACTAGTGGAACAAAATTAATGAAAAAACAAACGAATGGAATAAATATTTGCAAATTGTATTTACAAATAATGAACAATCTTTTAGTTATTTCAACCAATTTATAGATTTCCTTTTTATTTGTGAGACCAGCACTTTTTGGTGAAACCAAACCCGACATCATTTCAAATACTTTAAGAAATGTGGGTTTTATATCATTTTTATAATTATAGTAATAGATTAATTGTGAAGTAATGGCTGATACCATATAAAAACCACATGCGACGTACTGATAAGGTCTTAATCCAAGAAAATAACTGAAATCTCCCAGAATTATAAAATAATATGGATTTTCTTCGGGTAATAGCCATTGAATTATCTGTTTTACTATTCCTATCGCTAAAGCACAGAAAATAAGTAATGGGTTGTATAAAATTCTTCTTTTCACATAAATTCTTGTTTCATAAGTGAAACCAATTCTATACCAATGATTATCAGCTGAATTTATAATTACATTCTGTGGTAAAAGTTTATTTGCGTCAAAAGATTCCATTATTAAAGTAACTCTAATATACCAAACAATATTCTCTCAAATTCTTTCATTCAATTACTGTTTTCTTTTTAGATAATTTTCTTTAGCATTGAAATTAAAATTGATTTTAATGCTAAGCAAATATAAATATTATGTTATGTTATGTTTTCATTAAAACTATCATTAACTTAATGATGAAATGGACGTTCTCTTAACAAATGATGATAAACATACGTTTAACTTCCATTATTGTATTAGAATTATCGAACTTATTTAATTGATTATATACATTAAATATCCGCACAATTCCATAAGTTTAAAGTGTATTGACTTAAGAAACTTAATGGGAATAATATAATGTAAATATTATTTTAATTTTTGTTTCCTTATTCATCTGTTTTGCAGTTACATTAAATTTATAATGAAATAAAAGTCAAACAAAACAATTTATTTTACATGAAAGCACGTGAAATTCATTATTGGGTTGTAAATCAAATAAGATAAAAACATATGAATCAGTTTTTGGAAGTTCATCTCAGTTTAGTTCTGGTTTCATTTATTTTCTAATTCACAAACGCTATATCTGTTTATGAGAGAAAAATTGGGAAAACCATAATCTAAAAGTTGGAACTTTCGTTCACATATAAAACATGTGAAGTGTCCTTTATATGAATAACAAAAAATAAAAATCATGCAAATCATCAAAAAACTCAATCTTTTGACTCATAGATTGTTATGGTTTCAGTGAAAACCAGTGTTTTTATAAGGTATGAAACTCAGGCCGGTATGTTTGTCAAAGAGAACGGCAGAAATAGGCAAAATTGCAGGACAGTGCACAACTTTGTTTCTATTATAAAATTAAAGTTTATTCTATGTGTCTTCGGTCGCCTGAAAATTATGTTTACCTTCGACCGAGAAAACAGAAAATTTTTACTTTGAAATTTTTTTTTAAATCTTAACATTTTTAGTCCGACCAAAGCAACACGTGATATTTACTAAGACACCTATAAAATTTTGAGACAAACCAATTAAATTTATTCTATCTTGTAGAGAATTTAGTGCTGCATAAGACTATGAAAATTTTATTTTAATATCATTAATAGAGGCAGAGCTAGAGCTTTTTAAATAGTGAAAAATTCAGAAACATGAATAGCTGTAACTCCACCCCTGTTTGAGATATTAAAATGGGACGAACATATTCTTGTTATAAACAAATCTTCTACAAGATAGAATAGAATATAATTAGTGTTTCTTAAAATTTTAATTGTGGAAGTGACTAAGAACGCCAATTAAAATTTTTCATCTACTCCAAAAAAGTTTATCATTTATACCAAAAAACTTAATTGTTAATTGTAGAGGATTTTTTTCTAAACAAGAATATGAAAGTCCCATTCAATATCTCATGTGTGTTAAAGTATGAGAAGTCATATCATTGATGAGGAGTTCCATTCTATATGAATACTAGTATAAGAAAAAAGAATAAATTAATACTTAGGATAATTCTAGTTTTTCAAATATTTTTTATTAAGTCATTACTGGCTCAATAATGAGAAGTTAATATTTAAAAACTTTAAATATAATTCGAAATTATAAATTGTATTATACATTAATTTATCATTAATTTCTAATTTTTAAAGAAACTTTTTAAGAATACTTAATAAATATTCAAAAATTTTAATACTATTAAAAATAGTAATTGAAAATACACCGGTAGAAAAATAAATAAATATTTATAAGTTAAAAAAGAATAAAATATAAACTTAAAATATGCTTAATTTAGAGCAGCAGTTCCCAAACTATGGGTCGCGACACTTTTTTGGGTCGTGAAGAGTTTTTTGGTGGGTCACACTAAATTTTAAAATTGCTAATAGAATGGGTGGCGAAACAACAAATACTAAAATTTTATAAAAACATTTAACAAAAATTTTATAAAGCGCATTACACTAATATATTAACCAATGCTATCTATCGATATTATAAATAAAATGATGTCATTCCTTCCTTATCTCATTGTATTTGATAAAATGACTCAATCAAAGTCTATTATAGCCTATGAAAGGCAATCATTAATGGACAAATAGGCTCGAAAACCTCGAGCCTGAGCTTGTGCCTGTAGGCTCGAAAATTATTTAATTTGTAAGTTATTTTTATTCCTATTCATGACTTTTATTTCTATTCCTATTCCAGTTCCTGAAAATGATTTCTTTTCCGATTCCGCACGTTTTTCACATAAAAGATATATTTGAAAAAATTAACGATTTTCATTTATTAAGGTGGGTCGCGAAAAATTAGAAATAGAAAATTGGGTCGGGGTAGAAAAAGTTTGGGAACCACTGATTTAGAGTATATTTTTCTATCAAAAACTACGCACTAGGGAACGAACCTAGCTATCCGAATATGTAAACAGAACCGAACTGACGTCTTTGATTCGGATAATATAATTTAATAAAAATTTTCTGTTGAAATATAAAAATGAGAAAAATTTATGATTAGCCTCGGTTCGGATATAACAATTTTACTGAGCTTTCAGTTCGGACATAAATGTTTTTATATGTCATTATGTTTAATAAACCATTATTTTGAATATAAATAAAACAATAATTTGTACAATCGTTCAATACGCTAAAACTGCGGTTTTTAGCTATTCTATGCACTTAAATATTGAATAATTTTGAGTAAATTAGAGTTTGCAGAAAACTTTTTCACAATGTGGCATTTATCTCATTTTACAGGCTTATTTTTTAGCACGGTTAATTCCTAGACAACCAGGTAATAAAAATTTTTGATTAATATAAACTCTTAAAATATTTAAATATGTGTTTTTATTGGCCTGAAATCTATTATATTGAGGACGATGCATTAAACTTGAAAATTACAAGAATTTAATTCAAAACTCAATTGCCTCATCCGAAACTCAAGGTTTCAAATAATCATTTTCAGTCTGTATTTAATTTAAAATTCCTTTGATATGTAGTCACTCTTTTGATTTGTAATCCAACCTTTGATTTGTAGACCCCCAATGGATTTTTACCATGGAAGGGGGTGCCAAGGTAAATTTTTTTAAAAATAGCATCCCCCTCGAGTTTCTACCTTGGCCATATTTGTTTTGGATAACAAAATTCAGAAAATTTTTGCTTCAGATCGTTTCGGATATAAAAATTTTTCTTAAGTTCGATCCCTACCCTGTATTAACTTAATATTATACAATACTGAATAAAAAATTTGATAAAAGCACGTCATATGATAATAATATTCATAAATAATTCGCATTTTATTTGTATAATTTGATTATTAGAGCTATATATTTATAAAGTCACGAATAAATATCATTAATAATTGAAAGTGAATTATAATTAAAGCACTTAAAATGTAAAATTATTTATTATATATTATATGTAATTCTATTGGCTTCAATTTATTATAATTAAGTTTTTTGAGTAATCAAGTCATACCGTACATGTATAGAATCGAATATAACATCAAATACTATATCAAATCCATAAGTTTAACGCTTAAGTAATTGTTATCAAAGTTGAGGTAAAATCTAATTATTAAACGACTGACCAAACAATTGTTGCCATGAGTTTTGATCCGCAAAAGATTTTACCGAACGATATAATAATCAAATCCAAAGGAAATCATTTGTATAGAATCGGTTTATCTCTATTCAGATACGGGTCAGTAAAACGGGATAAATATCATAATCCAGTCTTTATATTGATATTCAATTTTATAGTATTAATTCGATCTATTTTTTCACTAATATTTTATGACAATGAATACGTATTACTATTAATCGGAGATTTCTTTTACATATATAATCTGCAAATTCACGGAAATATATTGACCGCAACGTTCATATCTATGGGCCTAATCTCTCAAATCATACATTATTACAACTATAAGAATGGTTTTGAACCCACATTTCTCAAGCCTTTTGAAATGATTTGCGGTCGTATTTCACCCAAAAGTATTGGTCTCACAAACAAAAAAGAAATCTATAAAATGATCAAAAGAATGGATTTATTGTTAAAAATATGCGAATTAGTAACAAAATTCATATTTCCATTCGCAACAGTATTTGCAACAGTTTTTGGGTTTAGTCTTAAATGTTCGGTAACACAAATGATATTGATTTACATTCCATATAGTTTTCAGTGGACTTTAATGGGATATTATATGAATTCTATACTTGTTTGGCAGGTCTTTTATTATTATTTATACTGTTATTACATGAGAATGAAAATAAGACCAATTAATAATTATATTAAATTAAAACTTCAGCAAAAACAGGCAAATATTCAATTGAACACAAATAGCATAATCAAAAATTTGTATTCAATATATTTAGAAATCAGTGATTCAAACAATAAAATTTGGTGTAAATTCTTATTCTTGATCTGGACATCAATCATAATCTTTATTAATATTGCGTTATATTCAATAATATTCGGAAAAATGCAATTTTTCATCAGATTTCCATTTATTTTTATTTTTATTCAATTCAGTTGTGCTCTAATTTTCATTATAAGTATTTCGTCTTCAGTTTATTCTAAAACGAAAAATACTTATAAATTAATGAATTCTTATATGGCTTTAAATTTGAATAAAGTAAAGGAACCTAAACTTATTGAAACACAAATAAAGGTATTATTGATATATTATATAATTGTTATCCAGCTTATGAAAAGATTGTCATAATTTGATAACTTAATAAAAAAATTTCATGTTATAGTTAATGTCATTTATCGAAAGAGTTGGTCAGAATAATGTTGGATTTTATTGTTGGAAATCATTTATCATTAATTACTTCCGCGGATATGAAGTCAGTATATATTGTACTTTACTTAAACATTTTGAAATATAAGAATTTTTCTCTTAACAGATTATTGCAATGATTTCAATATTTTTCTTAAAAATAGTTGAAATTTCTACTTAACTTTGATGTGTTATAAATATCTCAAATATTATTCTATGTTAAAGTGGACTTAGGCTCACATAATAGATATTCGACTTAAAACATAATTGTTATTCAATTGTAGTAAACATCACAATAACAAAAATAATAAATGGGTTTCGGTTATCATCACTACAATTGAATTCTGAACTCTATTCACTTGAAGTACCTAAATATAGGCTAAAATATGTCACATTTCTCATTAAATCTTTAGCACCCTATTATATAACGTATGGGCCAAATATATTGGACCCCAAATCTGGACATTTTAAACTAAATTATAGTTTTTTAACGTTTGAGCTTTTAATTGTATCTTAGATTATATTCTGCAACAATTTTTATGTATTTGTGTTAACCTATAAATTTTTGCTTTATTTTTTCAATTAAACAATATTTTGAGAAATTTAAATATAAAAAACTAAAATAATTATAAAATACAAGAAAAGTAGTGAATATTTTAAGAGAATAGCTTTGACTTCACAAATAAACCCGTATTAACATGTGTTCATTCTAATGAACTTCGCTTATTAATTATTAAATCATTTAAACTGAAAGTTTTTTCACTTCTTGTCGAAGAAGGAATTTATGAGAGATTAAGCCAAATATTAACATAAATACATTTCATTTTCCAAATATATAGATCAAAATTTTCATTTTTAATAATTGGAATCTTAAAATTCTCGTCAAAATAATAATCTAAGTATTTATAAGCAATGCGTTGTAACACAAAACTATATACACTTTCAATATAAAAAAATTAAATCTGAGTAATCGTACGAAATCATTTGTTTATTTAACTTTTAGTTTAAGATTTCATTGTATATTACAAGCGGGCCAGGGGTTAACCGCAATCTCAGAACGTTGTACCGCCCCGTACCGGAAACCTCATGGCTTCGGACCAGGCCCCCGCGCCGAACTATAATAAAATATTGTGACTTAAGTCATGATTCTTTCAAAATTCATACCAAAACAAAAGTTGGAAAAGAACAAAACAAATTTAAGCTGAAATTTAATCAATTTTTAAATCTTACAATTTTAACTAATTATGCATCTAAAAAATTAAATGTACTCTTTATAATAAATATTTTTCAATTTGTTTAAATATCAATGAAGTGCAGTGGACATCCGAAACTTTTCGAACCCTACCCCTTTATTGGATATTTTTAGTCACATTTTCATACAACCCCATACCCCTGCACGCGGATGTCATTTCTGAGCGGCTTCAAAGCCAACGAATAGATGATAGGGCTCATCCTTTAAGTATGCAAGCAGCGATGGGGCAGGGGTTATACAAAAGCGTACACGAGCGTATGCAAATTTAGAGGGGGGTAAATAAAAAAAAGTGCGTACGCTGGTTAAGGGTTATTTGCAAAAATTAAATGTTTCACAGGTATTTTGAGTGTGAAATTGTTTTGTTTATACATACTTTTGTTCATTTAATTGATCTCAAACCACCATAATTGAAATGGTCGGAGAAGAGGAAGAAGAATCGAAAGACAAAGTAGACAATGACGACAATATATTTATAATTGAAAATATGAATTATTGGTAAAATATTTTTTAAAATTACTTAAATTATTTATTTTAATTGTTATGTTTTCGTTTTCATTAACACGAAAGGGGAGTGTAATAGGCACCGAAGCGTACGTACTTCAGGAGAGGTATACATGTATACGTACAGAGAGGGGGTAGGGGTCTGAAAACAAGATTTTTTGCGTACATAATTAAAGGATGAGCCCTTAAAACATTGGTTTAACGGGTCATACACATATAACATCGGCGTGCAGGTATAGGGGGTTCATTGAAAACGTAAATAAAATGGGCGAGTAAGTGACTACGGGTCGCGAAAATTCAGGCGTACACTTGAACGTCATTAATATTTTGAACAAAAAGATCTTAAAAATCTTCAAGATTTGCATAGTATTTAAAATTGAAGATACCAGTTTTTTTGTTGCATATGTTGATCATTTGATTCTCATTAAATTGCTTTTTATTAAAAAAATAGGTCAAAATTTTTAACTCGTGTTGTGTAACAAAACGAGTATAGAAATTCGTACTTTCTATACCCTGCCGTCTGTACCAAACAAATAAATAAATACCAACTTTGAGTATTTCATGATGAAAAATAGATTTAAATGTTTTAAACAAATAAAATTTTTTGCAATAATCAGTTTATTAATATATCAACTTAAACCTGTATTAGACAAATACATTGAAGAAAAATAATATAAATTATTTTTAAAAGATATAAACAATTATTAATTTTTACAATATTGGGTTTATTACTATATTGTAACAAAACAAACGGGTTTATTAGTATAAGAATTGAATTCTGTATTAATACAAATACAATGTCTTAATGTAGTGAAAAATAGACTTAAGTTCTGCCAGATTAGAATAGTGTGAATCACATTAACTGTAACTAAAGTGCTCTTTTATGCGTAAAATAATCTTGAGTGTAAAATTACGCGTAATTTTTCGTAAATTGGTGTAAAATATGAAAATTTTTATTTTCTAAAATGTTTACATTTAAAAATCAATTAACTCAATATCACTATCATTAACACTATCACAATCAAAGAAAAATTTTTATCGTTATATTTTTAACTCTCTTTGATAATAGGGCTGTACTACAGGGTGACAATTAATTGACCAAACCATTTTAAAAGTTAATAACTCGAAAACTAATAAAGATATTTGAATGAAATTTTTTTTAATGAAAGAGGGATAATGGGAGATTTGTATAGATACATTCGATATAGAAGCCATTTGTTTGATGTGGGTGATTTTATTGGAAATTCTTTGTTTCATTATCTCATACAATTGTGGAAAAGCTTTTAATATATCAAATGCAGCCTAAACGAATCTCCCATTATTCCACTTTCTACTGAAAAAAATTTTATTCACCTATCTTTATTAGTTTTCGAGATATTATATTTTAAATTAAAAGGACAATTAATTAACTTTACCAAAAGAATTATTAACTCTGTTATATCGAATGAAGTCTATACAAATCTTCCATTTAAAAAAATTCATTCAAATATCTTTATTAGTTTTCGAGTTATTAACTTTTAAAATGGTTTCGTTAATTAATTGTCATCCTGTATATAAGTCAATTATTTCTTACACTTTTTAAAGATATATACTTTACAGTAAGGCTTATTATTGAGTGGACAGCTAA
>JAQGCH010001319.1:0-16231 GCA_034699485.1 Nanhermannia elegantula | reverse complement strand
TCATCTTCAAGTAACATAAATGTACATCAAGCTCATGAAGGCGGAGGAGGTGATACTCAACACTCACAATCTGAAGACGAGCCGCACATGCTTTTCCACTCAGTGTCTAAACCCATAATCCAAGAAGTTCGGGAAGTGATCAGCCCATTCAGAAGAATCATTCAAGAAATTAATCCAGTTCAAGAAGAGATTCAGACAATTGTGGCCAGAGGTGATGGTCGGGGGGCCGGCGGTGGCGGTGGAGGTTTCGGAGGAGGTTTTGGCGGAGGCTTTGGTGGTTTTGGTGGCGGAGGCTTTGGTGGAGGCGGAAGAGGTGGATTTGGTGGAGGATTCGGAGGCAAAGGTGGTTTTGGTGGAGGAGGTTTCGGAGGCAAGGGAGGATTTGGTGGCGGCGGATATGGCGGAGGTGGATATGGCGGCGGTAAATATTAGTATTTGGCTTAAATGTTAGTAAACGATTAACTATTAACTATTTTAATTGTAAAAATCTGTGAATAATATATTTGACTAAAATATAAAATTTACAAAAAAAAATACCAACACATCCATTATTGCTGTAAATTTTTAAGATGTAAAATATTCAATAAATCTGAATTTCATTATTTTTAAACAGATTCTAATCATTGATAAATTTAATGACTACTTTTGGTTCATTTGATATACCGTACAGTACTTTACTCTTTAATTGATTTGACTTAATTAATTATTTTTTCAATAGATAAGTTTAATTTATACTATAATTAATGGAACTATCAGTCATTTATCTCCAAAGCGCTCGAAAGCACGTTAACTTTCTTTGTGGAATTTATGTGGGTTTTAAAAATTTGTTTTATTGTCTTAAATTGTCTTAATATCAATTTTAATCGAATTTTAAATTATATATGTTTAGTGAATATCAATCAAAATCTTATTATTGCCAAAAAATCTTAAAAATCTTAGTATGTCATAAATTATTATTATTAACTTTCATTGTTTCTGACAAGTGTGAGATAACTCACTAGTTTTCAATTAAAATACTTATGTTAGTGTTGGTAAGTGTTAGTAGTGTTAGATTTTAGTAATTAAATAATATAACTGATATAGCTTTTATTTAAAAAGTTCACTATAGAAATAATTATTAATTTTTGAATCTCAAAAAATTTTATATCAAGACAATAAGGGTTAGAAAAATAGAAAATATGAAATACGGATCAGAGACTAAAAAGGGTTATTTTGATGGAATATTCGTCTTTAAAATACAAGTTGTTTAGGATTTAGAGTTTGAGAACTAAGCAATAATTATTTATGAACAAGTTTAATGATCGTACACTCAATTATTGCTCTCATATTGAACTTTTATGTATATTTGAAATCGAGAGTGTGTTAAAAGCATCACACTTTTGAATTAATTGCAATGAAATAAAAGTGTGTTAACTCATATCGTGATAACAAACTATTTGTTTTATTTATGAAAATATTATTATTCTTAAAATTATAAATATTTCTCAAAACATTATGAAATTTTGATCATTTATTACAATAAAGAAGAAAAGATAAGAACAGCGATAAATGGATTGCTGAGAACAGAGAGAAAGTTTTGAAATATCTATTATGTAGTATTCAGTGATTTATTGCTTAGATGTTATAGTTTGTTATCTAAAAAAATCTTGATGTTAATGATGTCTGATTTGTTTGAATTGAAGCTTGAGATTATTAAATCATGTAATAGTAAAATGCAGGCAATCAATCGTAATAACGATATGTTTCTTAATAATTACTAACATTGTTTCAAAACCGGTGCGTTTTGTATAGGCTGAGGCCTAAAAACATTCACGTTTTTGTTTTAACCTATAAAATATCTAATAATCTAATGCATAATTAGTTATTAATTTGCAATGTCATGAGTATAGAAAAGAGTTCAATTGGAATAATGATCGCTCCAAACTATAGAGAAAAAATGAATATTTCGAAAATTAAATAATTTGTTATGAAAACCCTTCCAGACATGAAACTATTATAATATACATTTATAATTAATTTTTCATTAGTGTTTATTACATAATTCAAGTGGAAATTCTAGACCTTAAAAATTAGGTGAATGGCAATGAAAACACTCTCGCTATTCGTCTCATCCAATAAAATAAAAAGGAAAGTAATTTCGATTTAATTACCCAACGTAACAGCGAATAGAGATTTATGTTAGTAATAATTTAATTCATTAGTAGTAAAGACTTCATTGTTATTCAACCCCTAATAAAATGTCATCAGAATTGGTATATAAAGCCGAATAAGAGAAAGTTTAAATCATTCTCTCATTCATAGTCTTTCGATTTTAACCCATTAGCTATTTGTTCACTAAAGTCAATTGATATACAGGTATCAAAATGTTTAAAGTGAGTCAATTTTTAATATAAAAATTTTATTTCGCATATCGATAGTAAAAAAATTAATAATCAATTTGTAAATATTTTTCAAATTAATAGTTCTCTAATTATATTGATATTGTAGTTATTAATCGCATCCGCACTTTTCGTCTTTTGTAACGCCGGTGGATATGGCGGCGGTTCACGAGGTGGCGGAGGAGGAGGATATGGTGGCTCACGAGGTGGTGGTGGTGGTTATGGCGGTGGCGGCTTCGGCGGTGGAGGATTTGGTGGAGGTGGTGGTTATGGAGGAGGATCAAGAGGTGGTGGTGGCGGAGGAGGTGTAATTCCCGCCGCAATCCATACAAGACATTCTATTGACTATAGAGATGTTGGCTCTACTGGAAGCGTTGCGCCGACCACTATTGAAGTTGGATCAAACTCTGTCCCCCTCAACATTCTTTTCAGATCATCTTCAAGTAACATAAATGTGCAACAGGCTCATGAAGGCGGAGGTGGTGATACTCAACACTCACAATCTGAAGACGAGCCGCACAGACTTGTCCACGAAGTGTCTAAACCCATTATCCAAGAAGTCCGAGAAGTAATCACTCCTTACAGAAAGATCATCCAAGAAATTAATCCAGTTCAAGAAGAGATTCAGACAATTGTAGCCCGAGGTGATGGTAGAAGTGCTGGTTATGGTGGCGGATCATCTGGAGGTTTCGGCGGTGGTTTCGGCGGTGGTTTTGGAGGTGGTAAATCTTCTGGAGGAGGTTATGGCGGTTCTTCAGGAGGATATGGAGGAGGATCTAGTCGTGGATTCGGTGGCTTCAGTGGTGGTTCATCTGGAGGTTATGGTGGCTCAAGAGGAGGTGGTGGAGGAGGAAAATATTAAAAATAATTAAGTTGACAATAAATTTAGATTTTTATAAATTAACATAAATTTTTTAACTATAATTCACTAGAATTTTGACTTCAAATGTAAAATTTAAAAAAAAATGTAAATAAAGTGATTTCAAATTCTATATTTTGGGAGACTTTTAATTGATTTTTTTAATATTTTGTTTAGAAATATAACTTATGTTTTAATATTGAAATTTTTAAAGCAAATACAGGGCTCAAATAGGTCTGAATTATAGCATTCAAACCAATTGAAAAGATTACTGGTGTTAGAAATTTTTGTGAGAAGACATCGATACTAGTGGTATCATAAGAGAGTTGTATTGATTTCTATTTTATAATTGCATGATATGACTTGTCTGACCCTTTTAGCTGCTTTATTATACATCTTTTTTAATTACAAAAGTTTATGATTCTTTTAGATATCAGTCATATTTATGTCAACCGGCTATTGATTTACATAAATGATAAGAGAGGTTGAAATTATATTATTTATAATATTATTCTCAATTTTACCCCTTTATTGGAGTGCGCCCTGAATTGCTTTTATTGAGTACTTTACAAAATAAAATATTTCTCAATAATGGTTGAGTTTATGTTAAAATAAAAATAACTAAAGTCGCACAGAATTACCGGGACTTTCCGAAAATAAGCCTATGGGCTTATTTCATTTTTTACTCTTCTAAGGGTTACAAAAAATTTTTAATAAAAGCCCACCCGATATGCGATACAATGATAAAGAGTAAATCAAATGAAATACAAGTAAAAATATGTATTTATAACATAAAATTGTTATTCTCAATCACATGTAATAAAGTCATTCTCTTCAGAATCAGAAACATCAGCATTCGATATGTCAGTATCTGTGTCACAATTAAACATCGCTGTTATCAGAATTTATCATCAAAACAGCTCTCAAATTATGGTTAAGTTTCTCATTGGGTAACTTTTGGTCATTTTCTGCAATACCACAGCACTCAAAAGCTTTCAATATTTTTTCTTTCGAAGTGCTTTTGAAATAAGCCCTAAAACTGTTTCCCAATTTGGTCTTTTTCTGTATCCTTAAATTAATTATTAAATACGGGACCACTGCGTTTGTCATAATCCTCATTTTTATGGTTTAGTTTTTATTTAAGAAAGGATTAAAATAATATAAATGGAAAAAAATATTAAGGGAAGAAATTTAACAATTATTTTTATCACTTTAAGATTAAGTAAGAACCTGGACGGTTGGGAACCCTAACTCTAATTCATAACTTTATAATTATTTTACTTATTAAAATATCATGTTTAAGTAGTTTGCGGGTCAAAGCGGGTACCCGCGGCCCGCAGTCCTTCGAACTGACCCGCATCGCGGGTGCCCGCGATTACCCGCACAATTACCCACCCCTTGGGCCCCGCGTAACATCTATACATGACTTGAAAGAATTTCTTCAACTAAAGGCCCACCCAAAATTAGGCCCAGTGGGCTTATTTTCGAGAAGTCCCGGTAGTTTAAAACTAAACAAACTCACTTTAATAGTTAAGTAATATTTCCTAAATAGTTGCTTCAGATCTAAAATAGTAAAGCAATCACTTCTATAACTTAACATTTGTCCTTATATTAGACCTAAGAGTAACTGATCACAAATCTAATATACGCCAAGTATTATATATTTAATATTTACAATAAAAGTTTGAAATAGTTTGCTATCAGTTTTAAGATTATATTTTGAATATTCTCTCAAAAAGCAAAATATTTATGAGAAACTTAACAGAAAGTCTGAACCATTTTTGAATTGAATTTAGATAAGCTTAACAGTCAAAAGTTTAATGAGCTTCAAAATTCAAAAGAAGTTTTGATCCCTCAAAAGTCCCTTAAAGAAATAGATCTTATTTTTAATAAATTTCAATACAAAGTCATTAGTTTTAAAGCTTATAATTTTAATATCATTAGTAATTAAAAAACAAAAACAAAAATAGTAATTAACAGAAAAAACAGAAGACAAAAAAAATAATATTAAGTTTAAGCCGTTGGGTATAATACAGATGATGTTTGGGTATAAAAGGATTTATAAGCAAATAATTATTTAAAAAATAAAATAATAACATGCTTTCGATAAGACTTAGAAAGAAAGGTCTGTTTGGTGCGACCGCAATATAAAAATTCATCATTAACTGCAATATTCTGAATAACTTCCGATGGGTCTGACCAATTGCCTCAAGCCATACCTTTATGGATTCAGCTCAAGTCAATTCATACCACACTTGACCAGATTCCCGTCGGAAGTTGGTCAGATCTGGTCAAGCGTGGTATGAATTGACTTGAGCTGAATCCATAAAGGTATGGCTTGAGGCAATTGGTCAGACCCGTCGGGAGTTATTCAGAATATTGCAGTTAATGATGAATAACTAACATTTAATAAAGTATTAGCTGCTATAAAAATCATGAATATATAGCAAAATTGCATTATGTATTAAATATTCAAGTATTTATTTTTCTCCAAAATTTTTGCTTAACATTATATGTTTACAAAGTTAGAGAGTTGTCATCCATGGGTTCTGTATATACTCAAAATCTGCTCAAAAGAACCCCTTTTCAAGTTTTTTTATAACAGAAAATATGTTATTTTGAGTATGAGCAGAAATAATATGTTCATTAATAGCAGTGTTCCTCAAGGCTCGAGCTTTTCAGGCTCGGTGGCGAGCCTGAGCCTAGGAAAATGACAAGAAACTGAGCCTCTGAGCTGAGGCTGACACCCTTGAGCTTGAGCCTTGAGCCACGAGCCTGACCTTGGTTTGAAATGATTTAAATAATAAAATACAGTATAATAATTACAGTATAATAACTCTAATATTAGAAGTAGAGATCAATTTGGTAGGCATAAAATGAATTCTTCAGATAAAAAAGTCCTTATAATAGGTGTGGCTCAAGGTAGTGTTCTCGGTGCTCTGCTGTTTTCTATTTATATTAATGATATAACTAGACTTAACCTTTCGGGAGAAATTTTCATCTATGCAGACGATACCATACTTCTTATCCAATCATTCTATTTTGAGGATTTAATAATAAAAGCAAATTCTCATTTCAAAGTAATTTACGATTTCCTTAAAAGGAATCGATTAGTTTTAAATTTGCAAACATGTAATTATATGATTATAAGTGGTAGAAAAAAATTGAACGAATAATTTGATGTAAAATTGCATAATAACTCATTAAAACGTGTTCATTGCATCAAAATAGTGATTTGAAATTTATTAAACACACTGATTATATATCAATGAAATTATCACAGAGTCGGGCTTTTGAGATATAGTGTCCCTAAATTTGGATTACCTTTGATTTTTAATTGAATCATTTTTGCAGTTTATAACTATGCAATCATTGTTTATGGGTTTACATACAAAACTCACGTTAATTGAATAGAAAAACTGCTAAAAAGAGCCATAAGATTGATTAACTTCAGTCAATACACTGAACACACTGCTCCAATTTTTAAAAAATTTGAAATATTCAATTTTCCGGGACTTATAAACTTTGAATCAGGAAATATATTTATAAAGTATTGAATAATCTCTCGAGTCCTTACTCTATAATGTTTTTTAAATATAATACCAATTGTTATAATACCCGAAATCAAGAAAAAAATGTCTTCAAATTCCTTCATTTAAACTAAAACTTTTACAGAATACAATTTTTTATAAAGGAGTGAAGAAGAAATGGAATAATCTTCCACTCGAATTACGCAATTGTAAAAAATTTAATCACTTTTGTAATAAACTAAAATCTTATATATTAGAAACTTATTATGAACTTAAATTTTTCTTAAAATGTTTTTTATATAAGTATTTTATTTAATCTATTTTATACATTTTTAATTGTAATTTGTATTGTATGTGGATCTGCTAGAATAAGACTAAAGTGGTTTCCAGTTTAAATAAGTGCATTCATTCATTCATAATTTTATTGATCAAAAATTAAATATTTAAGATTTGAAATAAATTCACTTACATTCAAAACACATTTGATGCATAAAAAGAGAGTTTTGAAGCCAATTATGTGTCAGCTATTTCATAAAAATAATAACTTATTAATGAAAGTAAACTTTGAAAACTTTTACTGTATATAACTTATATATATATATATATATATAGTTTTCAGGCTCAGAGGCTCGCTCAGGATGAGCCTGAGCCTGACTAAAAACTCTGAGTCTTGAGCCGAGCCTCAAGCCCAAAAAGCTCTGAGCCTCAAGCTGAGTCGCCGAGCCTGAGGAACACTGATTACTAGGAAATTATTTCAACTATAAACAGTGATGCACAGTACTCGAGCATTTGGTGCACGATGGCGAGCGCGAGCGCTGAGCACTCTGATTTTTGTCTAGCACGTGCTTGAGCACTGGACCCATAGCACGAGCACTGAGCACCAAGTCTTATTAATTTAAAATATTTTTTTTATTATGAATGCAGTATAAATAATTTTTTATATTAAAAAAGCTAATTTCATTTCTAAAGTATGTGTATGAATATTATTCTACAGGTATTAGTGAATATCAAAATAGCAAATGTATATACGAATACAATATAATAAAAAAATTTTGTATTAAGAGTCTTTACACTCATCAAATTTGCTGACTTGTAAATGCTCGTGCTCGGGCACCTCTACAAAAGTGAGAACGAGCACTCGCATCGAGCACTTGCATCATTGACTATAAAAAATGCATTTAGAGTAAACAAATAATTTTTATTGACTTTGTATATAATTTTTCCCCTAAAGAGTGAGTTTGATACGTGAATTTATTGCAATCAAAAGATTCACGATTGATATACCTGTAGATAAGAAAAATAGAGAGGTCTCACACAGATAGATAGCTAAACAGAATTTCACGTTTTTGTTAAAGCGTAACAGAAGACCTAAAAAAATGTTAGCATCACATTAATCTTGTGAGTGTCATGATTTTAAATTGATTGCATAAAAATTTTGAGATAATGCTTATATTGTCGGAAAGTTAAATAGAATTAAACTTTTATTCTTAATTACAATAATTAATCTTATGGAATATTGAATACTTGTTTCATATGCGATAGAAATACAAAAGAGCACAGAAATTAGGAAATTCTGGAGATTCCGAAAATCTATATCTATATCTATATTTCACTCATTTGACTGAATAATTATAATAATTGCATAGTTTTCTTTTAATTGAAAAATTCATAGAATTCATTAAACCATTAATTATTTAATAAGTTGAACAATTTCCTAATGATAATTATTCATAGTGTACTAAATTCAGGGTTTCTTCACATAACAATCAAGTTTCTGATTCAACCTAAAAAATCAATGTTAGGCAACCCTTCATTTACATTCTCATGACTAAAAAATAGTTCATTTGAAACAGTGATCGCTCGAAACCCTCCAAACTATTAAGATATGTGACTTATATATTAATTTAAACGAAAGCTCTCTTTAACTTTCATTATTAGATAATTCTCATAAATAATTAATATTTGATTATTTCATAACACAATACCTAAAACATTACGTAAGTGGTAATGAAAATTGTGTCGATCTTTGTCTCATCCAATAAAAAAAGAAAAAGAAAGTGAATTTGATTTAATTATTTAATGCAATTTAAATAGATATCGTGCGAAAATTAATTGAATTCAATTTCAACTATAACTAATTGTCATTCAAGGCTTATCTCTTTTGCTTTGAGATTTAGTATATAAAGTCAAAACATCTAAAGAGTAAATCATTATTTTCTTAGATATTCATTTCAGTCATATCTCTGCTTCAATTCAGTCGATTATTAAACAGTAATAATGTTCAGAGTGAGTAACTTTCGAGAGTTAAAACTTATTTATGAGAATATAAAGAATAACATAGAAAAAGATATCAGTTATTATTTATATAATTCAAATATTAGTGAAAATTTTTTTTTAATTTTAGTTATTAATCGTATCCGCAATTGTCGTTTACTGTAATGCCGGAGGATATGGTGGTGGTGGTGGAGGTTATGGCGGAGGATTCGGTGGTGGATTCGGTGGCGGTCGAGGCTTTGGTGGTGGTAACGGTGGAGGCGGTGGTATAATTCCAGCTGCCATTCATACCCGCCATTCTATTGACTATAGAGATGTTGGCTCTACTGGAAGCGTCGCGCCGACCACTATTGAAGTCGGAGCAAACTCTGTCCCCCTCAACATTCTTTTCAGATCATCTTCAAGTAACATAAATGTACATCAAGCTCATGAAGGCGGAGGAGGTGATACTCAACACTCACAATCTGAAGACGAGCCGCACATGCTTTTCCACTCAGTGTCTAAACCCATAATCCAAGAAGTTCGGGAAGTGATCAGCCCATACAGAAAGATCATTCAAGAAATCAATCCAGTTCAAGAAGAGATTCAAACCATTGTTGCCAGAGGTGAACATAGAAATTCTGGTTATGGTGGCAGATCATCTGGAGGTTTCGGTGGTGGTTTCGGCGGTGGTTTCGGCGGTGGTTTCGGTGGCGGTTATGGCGGTTCTTCTGGAGGATATGGAGGATCTAGTCGTGGATTCGGTGGCTTCAGTGGTGGTGGTGGTGGTTATGGAAAATCACGAGGTGGAGGTTATTGAGAGATAATACATGGCTATAGTAAAACAAATGTAAAATAAATTTTTAGTTCACTAGGATTTTAACTTTAAACTTAATATTTGTAAAAAATATTAAGTTCTTTATTTGTAAATAAATTTAATTGAATTCATTTAAAAGCTATACTCTGAGTATTTTTATTTCTTATTAAAAACCTAAAAAGAATTTATGCAAAATTAAAGTTTTAGTAATAGGTAAATATTTTAGTACTAAATTTAAAGTCTTATACTGTAAGCTAATTTCAAATGAGTTAAGTGACAGCTAAACATTATTTATAAGCTTATATTTTTAATCAAAAAACTCTTTAAAACTTAATAATTTCTAAGCATTTTTTGTAAATATTTGGCTGACTTCAGGCTGTCGAGTTCGGAGGGGGGGGGGGGGGAGGGTCCTTGTTTTTGAAACAAAGCTCGCTTATAATTCATGATTTAACTTCATAATACTTTTCATAACAAAATTCATAACACTTGTATAGAAAATTTTTGTTCTGCAAAACTGCTGCCGAGAAAAGTATATTTAATAATTAAATCTCCAAAATTTTACCAAAAACATAATCATTTAATGATTATTAGAAGTTTACAGTGAGCTAAGCATAAGATTGAGAGAGAGGTGAGGTATCAAAGCTACAGTATATTAATTTGGTATTATTTTTTACACAGTTGTAATTTTGTAAATTTAAATAAATAAGGTATAAGTTATTCTAAAAAACCTTACCTGAGATAAGCTTTAATAAGAACCAATAACTTGATTCTTGTTTAAATTCTTGCCTCAATACTTATTTTGACCAAAGTTTTCATAGTAGTTACGGTACAATCACATAATTTTCTTACTTTAATTCTAAAATTGCAGTCAAAACAAATCTATACATTAATTTGTGGGAATTGCTCGCATTCAAGTGTATAACAAAAATTATTCATAATTTGTTTCAACTACAGGTATACGTATTTCTATGAAACTCTACTTACAACAGTTGAATAGCAAATAATAATATTGTAACACAAATCATGAAAATCATTCTTTTATCATAAAGTGAGTTCAAATTCAACAAAAAAATTTAAAGGAAGATCACGTTTGTAATGAACTGGACTTTTGCATTACCTGAAAAGCCAATGAACCCTTTCTTTGTTTCATATTAAAGAACTGTAAAGTATACGTACAGTCACTCAAACAAAGTCCAGTGATGCTTACGGATCAAATTTAACGGAAGAAACATTAATTAAATTTATATTTGAAAGTCATTGAAAATGTCATTTTTATTCAAACTGATAAGAGAACTACCATTTAGTCAAATAATGACCAATTTATTTCTCCATCCCTTATCTCTCCGCATGTTTTCCGGGACTATAAGCAGAGCCGAGAAATTCGGTTAAAATTGAAAAGCGTATAGAACAAGTACTTTTTATTTTTTAAATTTGTACATAAATAATGTCCAAATCAGGCTTCGATTATAAATTAAAATATATCCTATAAATTTAATTATATCTGATTTATTGTTTTAATTTTATATTAATTTAATTAAGACTAGTCTTTTTATGTGTTCAATACATAGCACTGAAATACAAACTGTTAAACCGGTTCAAACTATTGTACTGTGAAAACCATGTGCTTTTGTTGTTATGTTAATTCAATTATTTAAACAATTCTCTCGTTATTTTTTAATAAAATAATTATTTATTTAATTGTTTATATACTGAAAAAGCGTTAAAAATATTTTATAAAAAGTAATTTATTTTGTTATTTATGTGAGTTTGAGTTTGTTTTCATTTGAGGGAAAAATACATTTTGAATGCGTTTCAAAATAGTGGAAAAATAAATTTTTAACGAACAATGCGTTTTGAATGTGTTTCAATAATTCAATAATTCAAATGCATCAAAGTTCAATAATTTTTTATAATTGTAGTTTTGTAATAAAAATTTATAATAAAAAATATTTTTGGACATTATTTATGTACAAATTGAAAAAATGAAATGTTCTTGTTCTATGTGCTTTTCAATTTTAACCCAATTTCTCGGCTCTCATTATAAGAACATATTTTTGTTTGAGTGACAGTACAGTACTGTAAGTGTACAGTACTTACAAAGTGATAACATTGTTCATGTAATTTGAATAATTAGCGCTTTACTGACACTATGAAAAAATGGTATGTAATTATAATTATCATATATAAGTTTTTAAAGGCATAATTAGGCGTCGAACATGTTGGTAACCATATTAGGCATTCTTTGAGTTGTAGAAAATAATAAAAGATTCGTATTTTCATATCTTAAGCATAAAACTAAAGCATTCGGTACACGCACAAGTCAGAAGCTTTTTATTATTCTGAAGCTATTCTGTTCTCACGTGTAATATATTTTTCTATGGAAATCAAGTTTTTCTGATTCGGCTCAAAAAGTCAATTAAGACAAATGTTTGTCCAATTTTATCACATTTTAAATTTCCAGTTTATTGTAACATAAAATTGAAGAGTTTCACGATATTCGTGACAAAGCGTTCCCATATTTGATACTCGAACAGGAATTGAAAACTTTTGCTTCAATTACATGAAAATAATATAAATCAAAAAACAACTTCAAAATCATGAGATTATAGCATTCAAAAAATAGTTTCTAATATTTGCCAAACTGTTAATACAATAATACAATAAATTACTGATCAATACATTTGTTGGTATTGATTAAATCCTTATTTATTTTTGGTTGGCTCTGTAGATCCATTTTAATGGCTATTCAACATCTGCACAGTACCAGTGCATGATATAACTGATGAACTTTTATCACAAAAAAATTTAAAGTTCATTTACCAGTTTTTACCACAAAGAAGGAAAAAAACTGAACTCCACGAAAGTGACTTAATTTCGTTTTCATTGTTTTAATTTTTTGTAATTTTTCTACTTTTTCTGCATATATTTGCCGTTAGCGGTCAAAATCAGAATTCGTATATAAAGCCAAAGTTTTCATAGCTTTTACCATCAGTTCATTGGTAGCAGTGATCAAGAAATCAATTGAAACAAATTGTTTAAGAATTTCTTAGTGATAATACATAAGAGTTATAGCGAAATGTTTAAAGTAATTTCGATGCTTTAAATTGAATCTAAATGTTATTTCATTAAATTATTTTTCATATTGTAGTTATTAATTGCTTCAGCTTTGATTGCATATTGTACTGCCGGTGGTTATGGCGGTGGCGGTGGTGGATATGGCGGTGGTGGAGGATATGGTGGCGGTGGAGGACGTGGTGGCGGCGGAGGAGGAGGAGGAATAATCCCAGCCGGTAATTAAAATGTTCTTACGATAAAATTAATTTTGACTCATATTTGTGAAACATAATTGAAATCAATTACGACAGTAATAAATTAGTGTATTTCAAACTTTTGTGGCATTAATATCACGCACTTTAAACTTCTCAATTTCAGCAATCATTACAAGACATTCCATCGATTACAGACACGTCCCATCATCCGGCGGCGTCTCTCCGACCACTATCGATGTCGGATCAAACTCTGTCCCCCTCAACATTCTTTTCAGATCATCTTCAAGTAACATAAATGTACATCAAGCTCATGAAGGCGGAGGAGGTGATACTCAACACTCACAATCTGAAGATGAAGCTCACAGACTGATCCATGAAGTGTCTAAACCTATCATCCAAGAAGTCAGAGAAGTTATAACACCGTACAGAAGAATCGTTCAGGAAATTAATCCAGTGGTGGAAGACATACAAACTATAGTAGCGAGAGGTGATGGTCGTGGAGCCGGAGGTGGCGGTGGAGGTGGAGGTTTTGGAGGAGGTTTTGGAGGAGGCTTTGGTGGCGGATTTGGTGGCGGAAGAGGTGGAGGAGGCGGTTTTGGTGGAGGAAAAGGTGGTGGAGGATATGGGGGCTCAAGGGGTGGAGGCTATGGAGGTGGTGGAAAATCTGGGGGTGGAAAATATTAATAAACAAAATTAATTTTATTGATTCGTTTAAGAATTTTAATGAATAATATTAATGAATTTTAAAAGTGTTAAAAATCTTTGTCTTTTTGTAAATAATTTTTTATTTATTATGAAAAGCAAATAAAAAATTAATCACAATTTAATTCTTTTCATTTATAAATTATTTATCAAAAGTAAAGTTTTAATTATCAATTATAGACATGAATTGAATGTTTCCAATACAGGTATTATTCAATAAATATTTTGCAGCTTTGAGACTAATAATTAATTGATTTGTTTCACTGTTCTGTTGTCATTCATAATTAACTACCGGTATAATTAAAATGTTTGGGTTTATATACTAAATCTCATTATTCAAAAAAAAAAAATTATTCACTAGATTTCCTGAAAATATGCCAAATTCGGAACACTTGTTCGGCTCACTTATCAGATCTTCTTTCGTGCGATGTTTTTTCGTAGAACCGGACGTATGTCTTACTAGTTTTAATTCTGTTAATACAAGTGTTAGAGTATTTCTTAGGAAAAGCTTAAAAAACCTATAAATCTTAAAAAAATACGTTTAGTAAGAACTTGAAAGCTAAAAATTTTAGTTAAGGGCTTGTGCACAAAGTACGCACGCAGGCGGGGGGAGGGGTCATGGAAAAGCGTACGAAAGCGTACATGGATATAATTGGATAGTACGTACGCAATGGGGGAGAGGGTCTCGGCTTTCTCATATCACCGAAAAGCGCACCAAACATTGATCACAACCATTGATATCACCGAACAATAAGAGGAAAAAGAGCCTGAACTAAATGAGGATAATATTTATTTAATTAAAAATATGAATTATTGGCTAAATATGTAATAAATTAATTTGAATTTAGTTGTACTTCTTTTAATTTAATTATTCTAGGGGAGGGGGTAAGACCGATTTGTATGTACTTTGGGGGGTATGCATCTTTGCGTACAGGTGCGTACAGAGGGGAGGGAGGGGTCCCAAAACTCGATTTTCTGGCGTACGTACTTTGTGCACAAGCCCTAAGCATTTGAACAATATGAATAAAAATTAGAATGTAGGACCACTCAAATTAAATCGTGTTCAATCCATTAAGTCTAAGAGATTATTATCAATTTTAAGATTTATATGTATGTGATGGGAAGTTCAGAGCTTATCCTATTTAGACTTATCCTATCCGCTCGTCTGACCGCTCAATTAAGCTAATTTTCTCTAAACATTAGAAGTAATTATTTTTCTACATTATGTCGAAACACTTATACCAGTCAAACAAAACATATGTAAGATATACTGTATTTCAATTGCGGAAAAATGTGCATTTTGTATAAAATGTAATTTATATATAATCTTTAGTCAAGGCATAAAAATTAAGTTCACTGATTATTATACAAATTATTTTACAAATTGATTGGAAACGTCAGATCTGTATAAAAATTAATTGAATTAATATATCAAAGCTGTAATTCAACAACATTTAAATGATCAAAAAACAAAATAACTCACGAATACAGAGAATCTCTCGTTATAGGCAACAAACTTTTTAGTGTAATTTGGCGGATAGGGTTCTGAATAGGGTTCAGATAATGTTAAAAACTCTCGATATAATCAACACCCGTTATAGGCAACAGATTTGTGTTGCATTTGGTCATTGACTATAACGAGAATCTACTGTATAAAATATATACTAAATAGAGTATTATATCAATTATAATACTTTTGATCTATGGCTAAAAGGAAGCAATTATTTTAAATGAGCTTCAAATACAACATTAAAAATGTATTCTAAATCAATAGTTTAACGATAAAAATATTAAATTTATTAATTTTAAGTTTGTACTTATAATAATTGTCAAAATATTTTATAACTCATAACTAATGTTAATGTTTTGCTTCATTAAAAATTAGTTTTCATTTAGCTTTAACTCCAATTTGAGAATAGATATCATGTTTTAAAGAAATGAAGGCTCTATAGCAGCGGTTCTCAGATTTTTTTGGTCGCGACTCACCTTCTAATGAATTTATTGCTAAAATTTTAATAATTCCATATAATTTAATGCAAAAAAAATCGTTTTACAACCCACTTTTGGGTCGCGACCCACCATTTGATAACCCCTGCTGTAGTATTAGTAAAGCTAAGAATTAAAATTAGGAAAGTAAATAAAATATGAAAAATAAATACATCACACTATGATTGATGCAAAAGTTAAAATTGGTTAAAATGAAATCGAAAATGAACTAAAATTGAATTAATATTTAATAAATTTTGCTCTTTTATTGAAAATCAAAATTAAAAAACATATCAATAATTGATTGGATGACTCAGTTTCCGATTAATATTTGAATAATAATTGCATAGTATTTCATATTTATGATAATGTTATTCCTATTGAATCTTATTCCTATCAGATAAGAGTTCATTATGAATACATTGAGAGCTCGCAAA
>JAQGCH010001318.1:0-16233 GCA_034699485.1 Nanhermannia elegantula | reverse complement strand
GGGGGAGAGAGAAAGAGAGAGAGAGGGGGGGGGGGGAGAGAGAAAGTTTCAATCGTATACCAAATAGATCTCTAATTTATAAGAATTAAAGATAGAATTACTGAAATACCAATAAAAGCTGTAATATATAAAGTAATTATATAACTGTGTTAATGGTGTTTAAGCTATTTTTATGCAAAGATTGTTTTCATTAATGCCGACCAATAACAGGAAATAGAAGTGTTATTTTATCGATTGCTAATATGTTTATCACGTAAACTTAATTAGTAATAAATATTTGATATCCTTTCGTATTGATATCATTTCCTCTTTTACATTGCCATTACTCTCAATATGTTAGGATCGAAATTAGGTCTACAGTTAGTAATTAAATATAATAGAGAACCAGAAATATGGTAATTGACTAATTATTTGCCTTAAACCGAAAAGGAAGCTAAACCTGAAAATAGAGCTGTCGTATCGTTCGCTCTATTCTTCAATATTGGTCTTTATTCTATGGTAAAAAACCCTTTCCAGACGAAATTTTTAATTAATTTTAATTTTAATTTAAAACTTTTAATTATGAAATTATTTTTTAGTCTAAACTTGTTTTAAATAGTAATTTGAATAATTGAATCTCAAAAATAATTATTCACAACTCACACAATTAAAGATATAAAAGTTACAAAAATGTGGAAAACACTTTTCTAACCCTATGGAGATTTCAATGTATTTTTAAGATTAGATGTATAGGACTGGAAACTTTTATTTCGTAGATGTTTAGGATTTTCTCTATAGCTTCGAAATGATTGATACAATTATCTCAAAAATTTGATCAAATTTAATTAAAAGTATGAGCTTTAATTTGATACCAATCTCAAATTATAGTGATCACCCTCTGTACAAAAAACTTATGTGAAAAAATACATTTTATTGGATTATTTATACTGTACTAACGAAATAACCATTCGCTGAATGAAACCCCCCTTTAAGAAAAGCATTTCATTCTCACTATTATTATTATATTATCTTTGATTCAAATGCACCAAAACATAGATAGTTGAGAGTAAAAAGTATTTCCTGATTCTGTAAATAGTCAGCAAAAATATATATGATATATATGTATAAAAATTTTGTTCAAAATTGATATGAAAAATAAAATATTCACAACACACA
Organism: Nanhermannia elegantula; assembly: GCA_034699485.1. NCBI lineage: Eukaryota > Metazoa > Arthropoda > Arachnida > Sarcoptiformes > Nanhermanniidae > Nanhermannia > Nanhermannia elegantula. Next base: position 15,078 of record JAQGCH010001318.1, on the reverse strand, counting down.
CATATATCGAATGAAGACTACAATTGAAGAAAGACTTTTAAATTGGTTTTATATTTTTTTATGACAGATAATTTGAGGAAACGATGTGCCCGTTTCGCACTTGTATTATATTATATTTGAACAAATTGATGCATTTTTCCCTTATATCTGACTGAGTCCATTCATCTATTGAATGGCAATATTTCCGTATAAATAAATTTCTCTCACTTCCAATTTTTTGATCTCATTCCAGTCGAATAAAAAACTTTTCTGCATTGCATATGAAAATCAAATTTGCACTTTTTATAGCCCATATTTAGCCTCAAGAGATGCTTTACGTTGAGCATAAGTTAATAATGATATAATAATTTGTGCCATAAAACAATTTTATTTCCGATGCAAGCGTACCTCTACTATTGGAGAACATATATACCTAAAACTTATTTTCTGCTCAGCGTTCTCTTATATATTTTTTCCTTATAATTCTGATGTCATACTCGATAGGATCACCTGCTTGTCAGTGTCAGCTCAGAGAGAACTCGATGGCATCTCTAACTCTGACTAACTGGAGGGCGATTCGGGTTTCAATTTGATCACTAGAGACGAATCTCTCTTTCTTACAGACAAATCGCGTTAATGCTAAAGATAGAAGACTTATTCAGGCACTGGTCGAACATTCTTTTCTAGGATAGGGCAGAAAAACCAAGTTAAAGATCTATTGCATTTAGTCGTTGTTAACTTATAGGAATATCTTTATTCAGCATAAAAAGCTTGGATTAATAAACGTTCTTTCCTTAATACAGTTTAGAGAATTTAAAAAATAATCTTTCATAATGTCATTCAAAATAATTTGTATTTATAGCAATTATTTGAATATTAGATTTGATTTCATCCCGAATAGAATTAGTTTTAATATTTTACTCAAATTTAAGTTTAAAATAAATGATCGTCTATTAAAAAATATGATACTCACTAATTATAAGTGAATTTAAGATTTATTTATTACTAGCTATAGGCCCGTTCATAAGAACGAGGGAAAACAGTATTGGTTAAAATGGTTTATATTAATGTTTTTTAAATCGACTTGCACAGATGTGCATATTTTTGTTTCTGGAAATGCTTCTCTCACTTTTCCCATTGAAAATCCCATTAAATGAAAAAGTAAAAAATATTTATACTTTAATCTAAGTAGCGACCAACCCCCGAATTCTCACTGTGTCCCTAACCGTCCAATTATACTAATTAAAAAATTCCCCCTACTTAATATACATGTAAAAATTTGACTATTCCGTAAAATGGTCACTACGGTAAAATTGGTCACTTCGGTAAAATGAACAGTTCGGTAAAACTGACCACTCCATTAAAATTGTTCACTTTGGTTAAATCGCTTTTTCAATAAAATTGCCCATTCCGGTAAAACAGCCACTTCGGTAAATCTGGTCAGTGGCCACTTCTGGGAAAAGTTCAGTTCTATAGTGGCCAGTAATCTCGTTTATCGAGTAACAGACATACAGACAACTCCGGTTATTATTATGAGATGGAAAGCAATTTATATTTTTGATCTAAAGGTTAGATAGATTTTGGGATATTTTGCCGAAACTTTTTTAATATAAGTTATACAATTGGGAAATAATTCAAATCATTGCGTGACTATTTTGAATACATATATTATTCAGTACATAACAAGTTGATTGACAATAAAGCCATTATAAATATAGAGCAAAAATATAATTTATTGACAAAAATCAGTTAATAAAATATTAAAGAAAGATGAATTGAAAAACTTCAACATTTGTTCAAAATGGAAAAATTGAAGTGAGGCCTGAGGTTTCATCTCTGACTTGTATAATAAAAATTTGAATTTCTTCAAACATATTATTGAAAGTAACAATTTGAAAACGTTCTCAAAGTTTGCATAAAATTTTGTCACCCGAATAGATTTTCATTGAGTATAAACTCTTGAAACTAGAGTTTGCCTGTTTTGCTCAGAAGAAGAGCTATAATAGTAGGACGAGTTGGGAATATTAGAGATCATTGACTCACTTCAATAACATTACTCCCAGTTATGCATTTATCTCAAGAAGTAGTAATCCATTCTTTGCTATCATTTATAAATGATCTCAACTCAAGAGTACTATAAGTTTATAACTTATTTGTTTCTATTTATTTATTATTAAACATTACGAATATCATTGAAATAAACATAATATAACTTTATGTGTAGCTTATAATCAAAGCTCCGAACTTAGCGTTTATATGAATTAAGTTTATTAAGAAAAATAAGTAAAATAAAAGCTTTAGTCACAGTATTAATGGATATAATAATCTTAATTATGTATTTTATTATCGTTAATTAGTTAAAGGGAGAGTAATTAGATTGCATAACAGTAAGAGCAGTAATAATAAGTGTAATCAAATTGGCATAAGTTTCTCGAAAATAGCGTTATATATAAAGTTTAATGAGATGATAGACTTGTTGATTACGTTTAAAAACCAGAACTAAAGCAATTGAATTAATCTCATTTGCATAACAGACTAAACAACTTTTTTCAATTAAAAAACTGATTAAAACGAGATAATTATTTTTTTGAAACAACTAAACTTTGTTTATATAACTATCAAAGGAGAAATTTCTGCCTTTCGGGTAAATTCTGTTGAGTTAGATTAGAAATTGTTTAGAGCTTATTTCGAAATTCCAATCGTAATGCTCGCAAAGGATTCATTAAACTTGACAAAGATATAGCTGTAAATAGTTTGTAGTCTGGCTCGAGGCTGATAAAAGGTAACCGATCACTATTTGTCGGTTGATTCATATTTTTTTATCGATATGTTTTCGCCCATATCTTTGGTCAGAAACAATGTCTGCATTTGTTGTCTGTCTCTCAAGTGATGACTCTATCACTAGAGGCAAGGCTTCAAAATTGAAAAGATTGTAACGAAAAATAATGATTAAAGTGAAAATTTTTGTTAAGGATTTCTGTCAGTCGAAACTCTGGTGAAAACAACTCAATTTATCATCAAATTTGATAAATTTATATTTTATTAACGAATTACTCGGCGCAAAACAGATATATAGCTGAGCTCTTGAGTTGATTGTGTTTGAGAGAGAATGGGAGGGAATGGGAGAGAATGGGAGAGAATGAGTGAGTTTGAAAGTGTCTGAGAGAGTCTGAGAGAGTCTGAGAGAGTCTGAGAGGGTCTGAGAGAGTCTAAGAGAGTATGTGAGACAGGCAGACAGGAGAGACCGAGTAATCGTCCCAACAAAATAGCCAAAAGGGTAGTGATCCGGCACACAATGGGAAATGTTTGATGTGATAAATGATGAGTTTAAGTATTAACAGTAATGACAGATTTACTTATTGTAAGGAATGGCAAACGATGAACTTATTACGGCTAAAAAGAAATCAACACCAGGGAAATCTGCTTTACTTTCATGTGAGATTTGGTTTTTGCTATCATTTATTATTTTCCAAATAGATATTCTAAACGTTTATCTCAACAATATTCTTTATTTATCTCTTTTCTGGAAATTATATCTTAAAAATTGAATTTAATTTAAATTCATTGAGCCATAAATATATTTAATCGGAATCTCACGAGAAATTATTTTCATCATTTCTCTAAATTAATACAAAATACAATCAAACCCCTCGTTGTTCAGTAAAATCAAAATATTCTCTCCCCCTACCCCCTCTCTCTCTGTAAAAACCACAATAAAAATGCATCAAAAAGACTTTCTTCACTATTAACGAGTTTCACTTGTGTTGCTCTTCTATTCTTTGATATAAAGCCAATTTTTCGCTTCAATTTTCTTGAATACATTCATTAGTCAAAGATTGAAAAAATTGGATTAAAAATATTTGTAAAAAGTAAATCACATTATGTTTTTTCTTCTGCTTTCTGTTTTATACATTTTTCAGAGTCGTTAGACATGAAAAGAAGAATATGCCATAAAAATGTATTGTAAGCAATGCATAAAAGAAGTTGCAATTGATTGCTGAATAAAGAAAAGACAAATGAAAGAAATATTATCCTAAAAATACTACAATATTATTCAGTTCTAACAATACACTAACAAAACAGTTCTGTTTGATACTAGTTTTGGATGAAAACCTAATCGTTTTATAATAGACTATATTTTCTGATTCTAATACTGAGAAACTCGTATAATATTAGTGCAAATTTGGAAATAATAGTTTAGAAAAATTTTGTTTTTCTTGTTATAAACTATTTGGTTACATATTATCATAGTTTTAATACTAAACAAATTGAAATTTACGAATATAGTCAGTGACTATGCTTTTTATATGTAAATATAGTACTATTCTCTGTGGTTTTTAGAAATGCATAAAAGATGATAACATTTTCGCAAATAATACATAATAATAAATGAATCATAAAAGGGGTGCATATTTATTAAGATCTCTCTCTGTATGTGTGTTTCTCTCCCTCTTCTACTGCCTTACACACCCACTCACTCAGTCTCGAATAATTAATCTGATTCCGGAATAACTCTAACGAATTAAACTTAGGTTTTGGGACGGATTTTAATATGAACAACGGTTAATGCCATTAGTAATCATTGATAAAGAGATGTTACAATTCTGATGCATTGTAGGCTTCATTTAGGGAAAACTGCTGTAATAATACAGTACCAGTAATGCTAACTATAGAAAAGATGCCTTTAAGGGTAATTTCAATGAACAGATGTTATGCTTTTATTTTCTTTCTGAGTTTCTACAGACGATTCACTGATAAAATAAACACTTTTTCTCAACTTAAACCTTTAGCCAAGTTATAAGACTTTTTCATATTTAGTGTCATATCATGTCAGACAGAATTATATTTAATATTGGTATAACTTTTTAAGCGTGGGTTTGATAAAAGATTTTTTTGTTGATAGAAAAAAATATTTCTATTATTTTTTCAATTTTGTTATTTATTTTCTAAAGTTTTTTTGAAAATTTTTTCAAAGAGCTGGTCAATGATTTTGAACCAAAAATAGATTGTTAATCAGCCTTAAGGAGATGGGCATCAATTACAATACATTTTGGATTTGGATAACATTAATACTCTTGAATGAATATTTACATGAGATTTACCTTAAGGCAGACAAATAAAGCCGGAAAACTGGAACGATCTCGTATTTAATATTTTCAATTAATTTAAGTCATGCTATTCTAATAAGACTAAGAATATATTCTATATATTGTACCTCAAAGTTATCAATTTTCTTTTGATTAAAGCTTCGAGGAATATAAAGAATTTGATTAAGTTTTTGTTTGAATTAAAGATGTTTCTTCTCATCCGTTTCCTTCTCTCTTTCAATTTTACTTGAAGTAGATTTTTATTAAGAATTTATATAAGTAAGAGATGATGTCTTTTAATTTGATTTGAACTCAAGTTGGTGTCAATTTGATGACACAAAATGGAACTCAATAATAGGCATTTCGCTGACACAATGTTTGATTTGGGCCCAACTCATTGTATTTGCACGGTTTGCAATTTAACAGTTGACAAAAAAATACAGATTAGATTAAAGCAAAGGAAAATGTGAGACACATTGTATATAAATAGACTCTAAAAGAGCCTAAAAAGATGCTACCGTTGCAAAACTTACTCCTAACTAGTGTTGTTTAACTTTCATGATTCTGATTATTTTTGATTTTTTATTTGATCTTTTCCTTAGGTTTTTCTTTTCAACAGTATATTCATTTAGATTTGCGTTCAATTTCTATTTTTAAAGTGAAATTATTTGCCTTTTTTCAACTCGAAAATGTCATTACTTTTTGAGTATACAGTATTTTGACTTTAGCTTCAAAAACAATACAACACTACTATTAACCCTTTTTATTGATTATCATTAAGAGTTTATTTGTCTATTTGTTTGTTTAAGTGCAATGCCATTATATTAAGTTTATCATTAGTTTTCTCACGAATAAAAAGTTTGTTTCCAAGCAAAAAGTTCTGGATTATTGAACAATTAATTTAAGGGAGTTTTTTTCAGCTGCACTTCATATCCAACCCAACTTAATTGAATACCTTTAGAGTAATTTTTGGCACATTTTACTTTAGGGAAACACTAATTGAAATTATCGGCAGAATAAATGATTTATTTATAAAAAAGTTTACTAAAAATAATTTAATGCCAACATATTTATAATGTAATTATAAAATAAAATAATAATAGAAATTATAATTTAAAACATAGAAAAAAGAGAAAAATTTTGTTACATTTTGACAAAATTTTAACATAAATTTATTCAGTAAGAGATCCTTATTTGCAATTCAACGGTAAAAATATGAATTTAAAAGCAATTTTAAGCATAAATAGCATTTCATCCATAGAGCAAACTTGACTTGAATAAAAAAATCAGCAATTCTTTAAAATATTAATAATAAATGTTACATATTAAACATAAACTGTGCCTGTGGTGGCTTTTCTATGGTAATTGATTCATATTTAGGTAATCGTCGGATTGAGAACCGGTCGATTGAGATATTCCCAGTTTTTCTATTATATGTAATTTTTTCAGTCATACTGAATGCTATAATTATCTTAATAGTAGCAAAAAATGTAATTTAATGTTCAGTACTTATTGAAATTACAACCAGAGAATGCATAAATATGAGGTGCCTTCTATCTCATTAAATAAATAACATAATTAATAATTCAGTTCAATTGTTAACTCTTCCGATTTAATGACAAGGCTTTGGGAGCTTTATTATAATCTTATTTCATTAGATTTTGTGTCAGCTAATCATTGGTCAGTACAAATAGGATACAAAATTGTGATATTCTGTAACTTTATTAATAATTTAATAAAAATTGAAATCAAATACTACTTCAAACCAACTTAAACTCAATTTTGATCCACACGGAAACCAATTTCACAAACTTTTAGCATTTAAATCAGTGCCACAGGTTTACTGACTCACACACACGATATGTTTTATAAGACATTTCGATGAAATTTTTAAAACCACAACAAGAAAATATAGTATTAGAGAAAATCGAAATAACAGAACAAAAAAATTGCCATAAAAATTGATAAGAAAGCAAAACAATAGCAAAAAGTATGAAAAATGCTAACAAATCAAACTTTGTGCGAAATTGATTTTGTTTTATTATTCCTGTTTTATACTTCAAACTTATTCTTTTATTTCTTGATATTCTTTTGTGGTAAAGCAATAGAAATTGAAAAAATTGAGTAAATCGCTGTTCCAATGGATTTTGTTTGGGCTGCTTTTTATTTCATCTTTTCTTCTAAATTCTACCTCATTTCAGATTTTCTCATTTTTATATATTATATGTTTTTTATCCTATTATTTTCTTAAATCTCCTATTCTTAAAATTTTGTCATAACTAGCGATCTAGAAATGGGATTCTTAGGCTTCGACTTTCAATTAACATTGTCATAAAAATCATTAAATTCCTTATAATCTCATTTTCTTTAACATAATTTAAAACAAACTTATTATTCATAACTAGATTAGTAAATAAATTGGATTTTTATAAATTAAATTTTCAACATTTTTTATTTATAAAATTTATTTTAATTATTAAATTATTGATTTCTAATCAATTTTGAACAACAAGACCTACTATTCAAATAAAGTTGATATCTATTAAGAATAAATTGCAAAAATTGATATCCAGGCTCGACTAGAGAAATAGCACTAAACTCAGCATTACTTTTAAGTAGTCATATCACCAAAAACAAAGTAATAACTATTTTCCGAAATACCAAGTTTTTAAATTGACAAAAAATTGTTCACTTGCTGATTGTTATTGATTCTTGAAAAATAAAAAATTTATTACTACTGGTATTGTAAAACATGTTACAAATACCTCTATTCTATAGTTAATTTGTAATGAAATTCCTCTGAATATGAGAACCTCAAAAAAACTTGAGCCAAGCTTAGAAATTAATTTATTAAAGTTTTTAACCAATAGACAAATTAATAATTTTATTAAAAATATTTTTATGTTTTTGTTTTCTATTTGTTTTACTTTTAACTCTTGAATTTAGTTCTCTAACAAAGGAAAGTTGTTTTTTATATAACTTGTGAACATTTTTTGATAATTCATATCGAGACCATTCATGCAAAAAATGTAAAAATAATTATTTCAATATACAGATTATGCAATAAAAACTATAAGAAAGTTCTTTAACTCTCACACTAATTAAATATTCTTTAATCTTTTGAATTAAGTAAATAAGCGTCGAAAAGGATACAAAAATTAAAGTGAAAGAAAATAGTGTTTTCCTTTTAACATTTTACGCTATACGGCTTTCACACAAAGAATGTAAAAACCCTTGATTGAGAAAATAAATCAAACTTAATTATGACCTAATCATAGTTTTAAATATCAACTACTAGTACTAGACAAAGCTCAGACAATTCTGATAAGTGTTTCCCACTTAAAACATGCTAAATCTTAAGTGAATAAAACATTTTAAAGGCTCTTTTTAAATGCTAACAAGTTTTAAAAGATTATATCTCAATAGTCTTTCGTTCAGAACTCTGTTCATTAGATTTTCATATTTTTTATTTTTTATTTTATTAAGTTTTCACTCATTATCAAAATTACAAAATGATTTTAATTTATTTTATTGTTAACTTTTAGATAACAATAAATTTGTTCAAAGCTTAAAGTATTATTCAACTCATTTATGGACTCAATCTTTGAGCTAAAATTTTTAATATAATTAAATATTATTAATCTTTGATATGTAAAAAATTCAAAATAATATTCTTCTGTATTATTCAATTTTTTGCTCGGATTGAAAAAATAAAGTTTCACTTAATTAATTATTTTCCAACATATACAGAATAATTTGTCTTAAATCCATAGAAATAATAATTATTCAGATTTTTTAAATAAATTAAATGTCAAATGTTGAGTAAATAAGTTCTTTCTTAAGATTTATTTGTTAAAGAAATCTGTATTTAATTTAAATCTGTGCAGACATGCATTCATTTCTTGTATGCATTAATCACTAAAAATATATCTGTTATAAGAGAAACAAAACTTTAGAAGAGATGAAGAAAAATATTGAAATCAGAAAAGTTTTAACTAATAGACACACGGAATGAGTGGATTATTTTCAAACACAACGAATAGAGCATCAAGTCTTACAGTTATAACTCAGTTCAGACTTTTTGGATATACTATACAAAAATGAGTTTAAAAATAGAAAAAAGCTTTAATTAAAAAAATGTTAGAAATAAATGATAATTAATTTCCCCAATTTGTTCACATTATAATGTATTTAAATTAATTTTAGAAACTTTTTAATTCATATAAGGCTTTGATTTGAGTCTTATCCCAAATGAATTAATTTAATTTCGGACAAAATTATTCCAAATATAGATTCGATTAAATATTTTAATGACTTTGTAAAAAACTAATCAAACTTTTGTGAAACTTTTCTACCGTACGAGTAATACAATTAAGAAAAGCTTAACTGTTAAGTATAATTTGGTGTCTCTCCTAATGTACTGATAACTAAGATCGTGATCGCTTCACATTAAAGTTTGTGCAGTTATACCCTCTTTGGTTATACCCTACTCTTCATTGAACATTAAATGCTTGAATTAAGTAGTATTACAGCATCTGTTTGTCTCTCACAATATTAACAATCTTTAAAACCTATAAAATGAAGTTTAAGTTTGAGAAAACTAAAAACTAATTTTTCATAATTTGATAAAATAATAATTCCGTTTTTCCATTTATCCGTGAAATAATTTAATAGCAAAAAAGTCATTTTTTATTCTTATATTACCATAAAAATGCATTTAAATATTAATTGAGAAAATATTTTATAAGATTAATGGTTTTAAAATTTTTTAAACAAATCGCTTATTACGAAGTCATTTATATACAGTAAAACCTGTCAAAGTTGGGTAAACAGTTAAGTCCTTTTTGCAAAATATATAAAGTAAAAAACAATTAATATTTTGCTAAAAGGACTTAACTGTTTGCCCAACTTTGACAGGTTTTACAGTATAAACATTTCTAACATTAAGTGGGATTTGAATGTGTGTGGGCTCTATTAATTGAATGCAATTTACTGTTTTAAAAATTAGTAATTCATTCATCTATTGAATAATTTATAAATATTCTTAAACGCATTCTAAGCCTGTTTTTACTTTTTGAAAATATTAAATAATTATACAATTATTGCAGATAAATAAGTAATAAAATAAATTATTTGATATAAAATTAGTTTTATTTATCATTAAATTTAGTTTATTGAACATTAAGCTAATTACTCAAAAATCTAGGTTTCAATTATAATAATTATTATTACTTTTTTTAATGATCTTTATTGGTTTATATCCAGTCACTTTTGAAGTTAATGTAAATATTATACTATACTCTATTATACGTATAATAACAATATAGCTTAATATACCTGTAGTAGTAGTACCAGTACTTCAAATGCTTTCACTAATAAAAGATTTCCATTTCAACTGAATCAAGACTTAGTTTGAAATATATTTTAGATCTCAGATAAACTTCTTATTTTGAATTCAATCAAGATTTCGATTAAGACTTCTTTCAATTTTTATGTTTTCCCAGGTTTAGTCATGAAATTAAAACTTTTAAGTTAAATGGAAAACTATTTTATTAGAATTTTGTGACTATTTTTTAGTCCATTCAATCTTATCCTTCACTGTATGTGACACTAATCCCCTTTTATCGCTTAATCTTTCAATTATATCAAAACTATTCTCATTTTCTCAAAGAATACTCAGATTTGAGGAAATTAACAAAAATATTGATTAATTTAATTATTTAGTACTTTATTTTGTTAGTTTTCAAATCAAATTATGCTTTACTTAAGTTTACATTCATTTTTTTATTTCGATTCAAACTTCAATTCTTTCAATTATTTACTTAAGACTATTAATCAAATAATTTTTAATATTATTTTTCACTTGTGATAACACTGCAGTCCTAATGACAAACAATATTTTTAATATTTAATGACTTGACTAAAAATTTTGAACTCTTTATGAAAAGTACTTTAATATTGTCTCGTATTTGCTTTGGTATTGTTTTTCTGATACTTCTTAAAAATATTTGTTAAAGTACTAAATTTGATACCTTTAGAGCTGGATTTGCGAGAGACTAAAGCATGAAAATTATTCATAAGTATTTGCATAAAAAGAAATAAACTTTTGAATATCAAATGCATTGCACCCATGCATGAAACTAAAAGCCTTTTCTATTGGATTTTATGCAAAAACTTATCACTACTAAAATGCAAACTTCTTAATAAAATTCTATATTAGACTAAAATTCTTTAAATATTAATTCTTTGTGTCTGAGCACAGATTTGTTGGCAAAAACATTAGATCAGGTCAAAGTCCAAATTCTTGAATTGTATATCAATAATACTCTACTTTTGAATCGATTTCAATCACTTGGGTTTTGAGCAAAAAATTAAGGAATCTTTTTATACGAATTTGTTTTGTTAACCAAAGAAATTGAAGGTTTTGTAAAATAATATTTTCAAGTCACGGGTTAGAGAAAGTACTGCATCAGTACTAAGGAAATCAGTTGAACAAACAATAGATGAAATGTTTGAAATACAGCCGCAATTGTGGAATCAAACAAATAATACCATACATTTGGCCAATCATTACAATTGACTTCAGTCATATAAAGTGGGTTTTATATGCATAACGTCTTCACTTCTAAAATTATCGTAATTTTTCAGAAAGCAGTAAAAGACTGCTTCACTAATTCTTATTTAGTTTATTCTTAAAGCTTTGCTTAAGTGATAAATATTTCATGAGAAAAGTTATAAAACTTTTATCTTGAAATTAAATCTCAACAAAATCAATCATTTTCTATGAGGACTGATAATTAAGTTAGTTTTTAGGCAATAAATCATTTATTCACCTTTTAAAAAGTGGTTTAAATTAATATTTAAAACTTTTTTCATGAAAATTTCAGTTTTGAAGAATACTCTAACAAAAAAATAAACAGAAGAAGTCCTTATTTTCATAATTTAGATCTATTGTAGTTTGAGAAGAAATATTGACTCAAAAAGAGGAGAATTGAAGAGTAAGAAGAAAAGTACAGTCCTTTGAATTACCTGATTATACTTGTAATTGAGAGTATCAAGAAATATATAAAGTCATCGCATGTCATGAGTTAATAAATCTTGACTTGAAAAATATAATTCGTAATATACTTATGTAGTTAAATATTTATTACTTCTATAAGTAATACGCAATAAATAAGGCATTATAATAATCATTCTCTGAATTAGAGATATTATTATTAGTGGTATTATATATAAAGTAAAAATGCTAATAGACTTATGTCTGCAAAAGTGATCGGGATTTCACTGTATTGACAAATTGGGTATAAAAAGTGAAAGAAAGACAAATGATGTGAATTTAGAGAAATTTAGAATAAGTTATATGTTAATAGTGAGTGCATTTCACGGTAATATACAAGACTAGGGATCATTTTACTGATAGTGTTGCTGATACTTTTTTCTTATTTTGATTATATCTTTTCTAAACTTTATCCCTATATATCAATACGTCTATCATTTTTATGTTAAGACAAATCAAAATATCCTCAAAAGAATCTTGGATTCAAATTGCTTTTCATATATCAAAGAGCACAATAAAATAGTGTTTTGAATATTAATAGTATTTTTGAAGAGTAAATCATCTATCAATCCATGAATTTATTTATTTTATATAAAAAGTGATTATTTTTGTTACATTCAAAATGAATTTAACATTTTATCTGACTTTTTGAAGATATATATAAGTTATCGAATAAAATAAAAATTCGTATTTCTTGTAATTTAAATGTGTCTCGAAGTGAAAATTGATGTTAATTCCGAAATTATAATAACTGATGAGCGTGTGATCCGTTAGCATACATACCTATACAAGTCATCCTAGTTATAAGTATATAACAAATTCTGTTTTTAATTAAGAACACAATAATTGATTTTTGCAATTAAATTAACATAAATTTATATTAGAGCATAAATTGATTGAAACATTGATTAATTAAAGTTAATTCAATGTTTAATTAACTTTAAAATGTTTGTTTTCTATCAATTTGCTTGCACCGGCAGTTTATTCATTTTTATAGAGATTTTCATGAATATTAAGACCATAAACAGATATCACAATATCCTCTAGAGTTTTGAGGATAAACAGGATATCACAAGAGAAAAGTTCCATATTTTGTAATATATTACATGAAAAACATACAAATATTTGGTAAAAATAAAACTTTTATGTTTTGTAGTGAAAACAGAATAAGTTTACAAAAACCATTGCAAATGTGTTGCAATGCATTGCAAATGAATATAAATGAAAAATAGAGTTAGATTTGTGATGCACTACTACTTTACTTCATATAATGCTTTACTCTTCTCATAAATCTATAAAAACTTTTGGAAATCCATTTTTACCCAATTTTCTACTGACTCGTTAGAGCTGAACAAGTTGTTTATGAATAAACAGAAACAAAAGCATTTTTCACTCTATAATAATATCTATATTTTGTTCTCTCTCTCAGTGATCACATCAAGCTATTCAGTAGAAGCGCCGGAATTTCTGGAACATATCAATAATGTTACCGTCGCGAGTGGTCGTGACGCTGTGCTCGAATGTACTGTTAATAATTTAGGCACTTATAAGGTAATACACTTTCAATATTAGCTATGCTTTACATAATTATTCAGCTTAACCATCACGACATCCATTATTATCTTCAAAGTCAACTTTTTTCTATTGCTTTTGTGTGCTTTTTCATTGCATGAATTTAACTCTTCTTTTTTGATTCAATGATCAGTTCAGTCAGTGATAGATTGAGAATCAATTTTGTTTCGCTGCATAATTCATATAACAATCAAAAGTGTGTATTATATCTCAAGTGAAAATTTAATTAAATAAGTATAGTCTATAAAAATAAGTTCGATAAATGTTTTACTTGTAATTGGAAATAGTTTTGTATTTTAATACATAATACAATAAAATCATTCTTTATCTATCTGTCTGTCTGTGTTTGTCTGTCTCTGGATGTTATCGATATGGTTAATGTGTTTCAATGATTATATGCATGTAATTAGTATTTAAAACACTGTCAAAATAAGGAACCAATTTATAAAAACAATAAAATTAAACAAAACTATAATGTGATTCAAATAAAATTTTACTTTTATTTTAAAAGTAAATTAAAAGTATTGCAAAAGACATTCAAACCAATTGAATTATATATTCTTATTGTGCATTTTATATGAGAACACATTAAGTCCACCCCTCCTTTAAATATACCAATACTTCACCAATGATCACATGTCCATAATAAGTATTACATATTTGACATCTGAACCGTCCACTTGTTTCAATCCATTGAATCAAAAATTGCTGTCAATGTATTGAAGAGAACCGCGTCAATCACAGAGACTGATCAGACTTTGTGCTTGATTGGTATCCTTACAAATACGACATTCATTTTGTGTGTTTTACTTAATTTAGAAGCATTGTTGACGTTCTTATAAAGCACAATAACAATAAAGTTCTATTTCAGTTAAACTTCACTTTAAAACAATATTTGTAAAACTTTTTTATTCACTTAAAATATTTATTTCTAATGAATATAACTTGCATTTAAAAAAACTTACTAACAGTATCAGTTGCTTCGCAGCTTATTGATTTTAAGTAAATTTTAAATTATGTTATTTCACTATATATTTTAGGCTTTAGATAATGAGTTTTAAATTTTATTTTTAGACCAGTATAATAAAGCATTATGCTGCTTTTGCATTAAGCTAAATAATTATGCTAATTTAGCTTTACATTGTATTTAACTTTCAAAAAAATTTTATAGCGTAAAATCTAATAAGCATTATTGTAAAACAAACAAACACACACACACACACACACTTCTATGTCTATATGTAGGCATTGGGTCATTATTGAGTTAAAAGTTCACACAGTTCACTAATTGGCTGTGGGTTCGAACCTAGCTGTATGCCAAAAAAGTTTTTCCAAGGCTAGCATAGACTAAGCGACCCAACTTAGGGTGCTTTAGTTTCACAC
>JAQGCH010001317.1:0-16235 GCA_034699485.1 Nanhermannia elegantula | reverse complement strand
TACTAATACTAACACTCGTTATCTCTTATCAGTTAAATATTGTACTGTTAATTAAAATAAAACTTTTCAGGTGCTATGCATGAAAGTATATATTTTATATTATACGAGACTAAATTCACTAACAGTACGAGTGCAAGGTGACTTCGACCCAAAAATAAGAGTAAAATTTGAAAGGGTCCACCTTTTATAAAAAAATTACAAAAATTAATTCAATAATTTTCCACAACCTAAATTAGCTAATGCTAAAAGTTTTAAATACATATTATTATTTGTAGTTATTCTTTAATTTATATTTTAAATAAGATTTTGTAGCCATCTATAAATTTCTATTTTTAGAAACATTCAGCAAATTGATAATAGTTCAAACTTATTTTCAGTCTTAAAAGTTAAACTCTACTTCTATTATTTGTAAAAATATTACTAATATTAATGAAATTGATGTATAAAGCGACAGTGAAATAGAATAAATTATTGATTTTTAAATAGTTTTTTGGCATTAAATTAGATTATTTGATAAATGACACCATGTTTGCGCACCTGAAGAGTGACGCAATGCGCTATGGCTTCGACTCATGATTGATGGGTTATGAGTTCGAACCCCAGGCTCTGCTGTTTCATCTGCTATATGCCAGCCACATATTTAGTGTTTTTTAACACCGCTATGGTCCGACGCGTTCGCCCACGCCGACACGGGGTTATCTCTGTAAAAATGTCACTGGTTTTCAACATGGGCTTCAGTGAGATCTCCTCTCATTAAGGAGTTGGCTCATGAAAACGTTTTTTTCACCATTTTCTTAATTACGTGTAAATTACGTAAAAGACGCGTAATTTTAAACTCGAATTTATAATTTATGTAAATTACCCAACGTTACAATTTAAATATTTTGCGCATAACTTATATTGGTTATATCTAGAGAATTGTTTAATATTGATTTATAAGGTGCTCAATATTTAATATAATAATGATTTAAAAAGAGCCAAATATTTAAATATATTTAATGGCCAATGTTATTGTGGCGGGAATTCTCGCCACAATAACCACTAACTACAGTCAATGTTATTCTGGCGGAAGCCAATAATTTTTATATGATTTGGGCCACGCCCATTTATGTTACACAAAATTGTAGAGAATTTAATTCTCTATAAGAATATGAAAAGTTCATGTCAATATATATTATAAGGGGAGCTAGAACATTTTAAGGTTGAGCATGTTCAGATACAAGAAAACAGTAACTCTGTAACTATTTGAGATATTGAAATGCGACTTCAATATTCCTATTAAGCATCAAATTCTTTATATTAAAATTAATTTTTGTAGGCGTGGTTTAAAAATTTCAATGGACTTTCTTAGTAAATCCCATAGTTAAGATTTTGTGTCACGTCCATTATTCTTTATTCAATTTTTTGTATAATTTGATGCAGAATAAGAATATGAAAGTTCAATTTCAATATCTTTAATAGATATAGAATTCGAGTTTGCGTTTGCGTTTTTTTGAATATTTAAAATTTAAATTGCTCTAGCTCAGCTCTTGCAATTGATAATGAAATGAAGTTTTCATATTCTTATTCAGCATTAAATTCTCTTCAATTTATCATAAGTTAAATAAGCGTGGCTAACATTTTATGTAAGTTATTGACTCCCGCCAGAATAAAATTGATTGTAGTTAGTGGTTATTCTGGCGGGAATTCCCGTCAGAATAACCACTGCGATATTTTTAATTATAATTTTAAAATTTAAACCTAAAGAATACATTATTTTATACCATGAACAAAATAGGCTCAAAAACTCGAGCCTGAGCATGGCGAGCATAGGCTCGAAATACTTAGAGCCAGAGCCTATTTAGAAATCTATGAGGTTGTGCCTGAGCCTGTAGCCTGTAGAACCGAACTTAGAGCCTAGGCCTGAGTCTATTTTCACCAAAATTAAAGTCAAATTTTTAATTATTTGAAATGAGACTTAAGAAACATGTTTTGATAAGTTTTTGTGGCAAAAGTAATTTTGTATTAATAAACTTTGAAAGTAAAACAACTTATGATTTCATTGTTTAGTGTCTAATTTTGTGAGAATTTTTCAGGCTCAACAGCTTAAAATTTGGGCCCGAGCCTCGGCTTAAAAACCTCAGAACCTAAGCATGTAAGCACCTCGATCCGAGTTTAGGCTTAGCTTGAGCCTATTTTGATCATTAATTATATTACTATTTTTAACATAAGGAATATTCTATTTTTACTATAAAATAGAAATTTTAATGATTTTTAAGGAATTATGTATTAAAAGAGAAATCAACAATTAGATCAAATAATTGACAATTTTACCGGATTTAACAAAATAACTGCATTTTGGGGGAAGGGGTTGGGCAAGGAATAGTTGAATATATGTAAACAAAAAAGTCGAGGGGGTATAAAATCTAATCGGTTTTCTGAGACAATTTTTAAAAAAATAGAAAAATATTTAAAATAAATATAAAATATTTAATCATATGTGAAATATTTACTACGCCTCCAAATATTGATTTATAAACTTTGATAAAAAAAAGTCCTCATTATGTGATTCGTTCACTTTATTAGTTTCAGACAAATATCAGTTACAGATAAAAAATATTGATTTATGTAAAAAACAATTCTCTAGTTATATCACATTTGGCTGTTTATCGTTTGGCTGTTTATCATTTGTCTGTTTTTTATCATTTGGCTGTATTTCATAAGAATTTAAAATTATTACCTTTTATTGCCTGACCTAGACTAACATTTATTGTATATCCAAAACAAATTTATTAGGCTCGGGTCCTCCCAATTCGATTGGGATCAACAGCTTGACAAATCTCTTTTCACACACTAACTTTTTCTTTATTTGAATTATAGTAAAAGATGAAAAGTCTTATAAAATACAGCCAAGTGATAAACAGCAAAGTGAAATACAGCAAAATAAGAAGACACCCTTATATTTAGCTTCACTTTTATCAAACCTTCAATTTTAATATATTTATTTTCGATAAAATCAGAAATTTCATTAGATAAAGCAGTATTATGGAGATGTTTCGAAACTTTTATGTGAAATTCTTTGAAAGATTAAAAATAAGTATATGAAAGAATGTGAAAGGTGCTGTTAAATATTTTATTTGAAAGTCTTTTTTTGAAGAATATTTATTTTAAGGACTCGTACACATAGTACGTACGGAATAAGGGGAGGGGAGGGGTCTACCAAAATCGTACAAAAGCGTACGCATAGGGAGTGGGGGTATGGGATTAATGTACGTACATTATTTATACAGGAAAATTCAGAACACTTCTAAAACCACTACAATAACTTTTGTGACTGAATAAGATGTAAAAGAAGAAACACAATAAAAATTAAGATAATATTTATATTATAGAAAACTTAAAAAATTGGCTTAATTTTAATAAAAATTATTTAATTAAATTTTAATTAAATTTATGCGGAGAGGGCCGAGAAAAATTGTACGTACGACTTTGGGGAGGGTGTTATGAAAACCTGCAGTGGCGTACAGAGAGGGGGGTAGGGGTGTGAAAATGATCCGAAACCTCGTACGTACTATGTGTACAAGCCCATATGTGCTTATTAGCTTACATCAAAATTCTTCGCTGAAAACCGGAGAAACAGTTAAATAATTGAATTCCCAAACCGGAGACCGGAGGACATCCTCAAAAACAAGAGACTCCAATCTAAAAACGAAGACCTGGCACAAGTATTTATGAACGTTTTTTACAGAATCTGATGCAAACTATCTCCATATCTATGAGGTTTTTTTAAAGTAGACTTTTCTCTAACTTTAATACAAAAAGAATTAAGATAGATAGATAAACCATTTGTCGTATTAATTAATAATGTTACGTTTATCATTCAAAAGTATTTGTGATTATTTTTTGTATTTTATGGCGATAACTACAAGTAAAAAAGTATGTAATAATCCGAGTCCTAACGATAAATCATTATGCATTGTACTTGCATTATATTTGTAACCAGAATATTATGTATGAGAACTATAATGATTCAGAATTTACGTATTTACGCACAATTTTGTCTAATCTTAGCTTAAGATTAAGCTATTTAACATTTTATTAGTCACGTAAAAAATGAATCACTTCATCCTCAGCGTAATTACAATATTTAGGTACAAGTATACACTTGAAATTCTGCACTTCCTCTAACACAAAACACCAGTTTATAAATGAAAAGATTTTAGAGCTCTCATGCTTTCAATTATTGTAAACCATAGGTTTCTAATCTTTTTCTATCACAACCCATTTTTATATTTTTAATTTTTTTGCGACCCACCCAAATAAGCAACGAACATTTAAAGACAAAAAACTTTACCCCTTGTGGGTTCGTTATATCGAGATTTTACCGTATTTTACAAATGGTTTACATTTACGAATAGTTAGTATTTTTATTAAAACTTTTTAATATTAGAATTTAAATGGGCACAGCTATAATCATATTAAATCAAGAATTCTGTGATTTAATGTGTCCCCCTATATTTGCACAGACATTCATATTTGTGCTTCATAATTAAAACGGATTTTTGGAGATTTAAAGCAAATTTGAGACATATGAGCATATTATGAATGTTCAGATATATCAAAGGGTAATATCAATAGGAATTTTCTACTAAATATGAATAAAATATAAATAACTTAATGTAAGATTTGGCAAATAAAATGTGTGCACTGCCTATCTTTATATTAATAAATATTATATTTAAATAGGGTTTTAAAATTTGAAACACATTTCAAATATTAAAATTTGAATAAGCAGTAAAAACATTTTTAACTTTTTTTTCTAGAAGCAGAAAATTTTTAATTAATTTTTAATAATTTTATAAATAACAAGGCGGTCGTTTTGCTTAGCAATTATATAACTTCTTGACCTTAAATATATTTATACAGTAATTTTTTTAAAGATTGGTTTTAATTATATTATAGTTCAGAGCTAAGTTAAAAAGTTTTGACCCTTACACAGGAAGATTTTGCTACAATCAATTATAACTAGAGTTGTTTGTTATTAAATCTTCCAATATACTGTACAGATCCTTAAACATAAATCCCCCATGGCAACGTGAAACATTCTTCAAATCAATGTTTCAATTGAAGAAATGTTACCTGTTTTAGATGTGCTTTGTATGAAAATATCTTGAAAATGTGATTTCGAAGGATGTTTTCACGTTGCCATGGGGGATTTATGTTTAAGGACGTATACAGTACATTGAAATCTTTAATCGCTATAACTAACAAAATAAACTAAGTCTAGCATTTTTACGCCATCTAAAAGTGAAGTTCAAAATTGTCTTTATCGAAGATTATGGCCACAATTTACAGATGCTGCCATATTTTTATTAATCAACTACATTGTGCAAACAATTATATACTGTTTATTAAAAAGATCACTTCAAGAGATTAAGAATCATTGGAAAGTTGGTCCCAGAGTTATCATATTTCAATATAATGTAAGACTACAACAAAGTTAGGTTCAGCGCTATCAAAGAGTTTGGCTTCCATTTATTCCCAAACCCACTATTCTCCAGACCTGGTTCAAGACCTATTTGAGAATTTTAAAATTATTTAAGTGAACTAATTCTTAATAATGATAATAAGAAGAAGTCGGCAATAGATAATTGTTTTGGAGAGAAAACTTTTGTCTTCTCTTTATCAATAGAATCAACTTTAACCAAAACGTTACAAAATTGTACCAATATTTAAGTTAAGGGAAACTACCGGTATGTTAAATATTAATACATAAGTTAACTCACCATCAGTTCTATTTTTATGTTAGGCTCAGAACTTCAGCCCTGTAACATAATATGCATTATGTATTACATAACATAACATATTATACTGTATTTCAAGAGAAATATTTCGATATAATAATATATCTGTACAATCAGTAAAACAAAGACCTTCCTTCATCATTCCGGAAAAGATGCGGAAAGATAAGGGTTTGAGAAATAATTGAGTTTTGCATTTAATAATCTATTTTTATATAAAATGATAAAATATTGAAGCATTAACCCTAACAGTAAATAACTTATTAATAATTGTTATAAAAAGAAATACTGTTTGACTCACAAATATTACTGCCAATTACTGCTAGTATGTTAAGGAGTGCTATGACTAAGTTATACTTAAACAATCATTATTTTACTTAATTTTAGTTTCCTTATCAGTTTGAATAAAAATGACATTTTTAACGACTAAACTTATTAATGTCTCGTCCCTTAAGTTTTGTCCCTACGCTTGACTGGACTTTCCAGGATTTGGAAGGTCTTTCATTGGCCGATTGTACTTAAATTGTATTGTTTCTCACTTTAACTCATTATTTTACCTTTCGCTCAATATTTTTTAATGATTAAAGTTAATAAATACTCAAAATAAACTTGAGATGTTGTGTTACACAAATTGAAAAATGCCAACTGTTAAGAAACTAGATTTTAAAATGTGGATCAAATTTGTTTGAAAGATTGCGAGACATTTAAGAGAATTGTTTTTATTAACCCTATATTTTTACTGAGAATAAATAAAATCTTATCACATTCTTTCATGTATTCTGAAAACTCAATTCCTCGACACAAAAAAATCAATTCAATGTAATCTTTGCCAAAAAGCTTATATGAATGTTAGATTTGATGCCTTAATACACTACAATGTGTTGAAGAATTTTAAGATTATATTGTCGGATTCAAGAAACAAAAAGAATTTATTTTGGTTTTTTTGATTCGTTGACTCTTCAAATCCCTTTAAAAATTTTACCAAAAATAATGTTTGGATTATTTTAATTCAATATTCTTTTATTTAATAGGGTTTTAAAAAAGTTAAAAAGTTTTTATATTTTTGCATCTTTTAAAATAAATAAAACATTTTAGAATTTTTATAAAAAGTCATGAAAAAGTTATGAAATTGCAAATTATAGGCAAAACACCAAAAAAGGCAATTATAGGCAAAACACCAAAAAAGGCAATTATAGGCATTTATAAATGTGTCTCAAAAGTCTTATTTTGATGTGATTCATACTTATATTCAACTTAGGGTGGATTAAATGCGAGATAAAAAAGAAAAAGTTAGGACATACATCCCTAGTAATGAGTATTTAATCAAATTCTTAATGAGAATCTGTTTTAAATGATTGGCCTATATCTAAAAGTTAAAACTGTGGACAAAACTCTATGTTTTCGAAAGAGCTTTGTTTAGTTCGTCATCCGCTAACACATGACATTTTAATGTTTGACAACATTGAATTTATTACATTAATTAATTAAATTAACGGTATTCATCACATATTTGTTAATTTCATCAAATTTTCATCAATAAATAGATGTAAACAGTGTGCGCGTTATACATTGGGTGCGAGGTATCTATAAAGTGAGTTGCGCTTGAAAATTAGTGCTTTTTAGAAGGGAGCGAGTCAATTATGAGTGCGCCAGTCTATGCAATTTTATGGTACAATTAAAGTCTAGTTTTGAGGTTTATGTTCTTTATAGGATTTTGAGATCTCAATAAATTTCTATCAGAGAGTTCTAAATGTCATAAATAATGAGCGTCTCCCACCAAGTCTGGCCCCAATCATACCTGTAAACTTTCAATGAAAAGCACAGGTAACAAAGGTTTGCCACAGTTTTTAAAAAAATTATGGACAAAATTATATTTTGCTTTAAACATACATATGAAGTATTATTTCGAAGTTAAACTCATTTTAATACGATTTTAAGTTAAAATAAAAAGAATTAAAACAAGAAAATATTATTTTAAAGATACTTTTAATTTAACTACAATACAAAAGAGCCAAAATTGCAAATAAATTTAACAAATTTTAATAACATTTTCGATAAAAATAGGCCAAAAACAATTGTCGTGTTAAACAATTCAGATAATAGGATATTATATAACTAAAGCCTAAATCTAAAAATGTTAATTATATTATAATTTTTGAACTATGGAACTCTTATTGAGCATTTTCTATAATTCAATCTATTTCTTGTTATCTCTAAAGAACTGCATTCTTTGTTTACAGAAATCGTTAAAATAATATTTTCTTGTTTTAATTCTCTTTATTTTAGCTTAAAATCACATTAAAATGAGTTTAAATTCGAAATAATACTTCATATGTATGTTTAAAGCAAAATATAATTTTGTCCATAATTTTTTTAAAAACGGTGGCAAACCTTTTCACTGAAAGCTCACAGGTATGACAGGGACCAGGCTTGGTGGGAGACGCTGTAAATAATATAAATTTATCAGAAAATGGAAAATAATTAATTTTTTGTTTAAAGCAATGGTTGATATTAACTTTTATTAAGGTCTTATAACTCATTTTAATGAATCCTAAAATAACCTTTAAAACTATTCTCGTTTAACATACACTGTAATAAACTTGAAATCCAAAATGATTTACTTAGTTTCGTATTAATGCAAAATAAACTTAGCTGCACGACAAAGGGACACCGTATTATAAGTTTATATGAATGAGGGAATGGAAGAAATTCACTCTCGTTTAATATATTTTCTAAGTTTTCATAAACGCTATATCTGTTTATGAGAGAAAAGTTGGGAAAACCCATAATCTAATTGTTTGAACTTTTGTTTATTGAAAATGATTATTTGTTATAATGAATGAAAGTTGACAAGCATTTTACAATTGTGTTTACACAAAAATCTCAATTACTAATGACTCAACAATGAGATGCTCTCATTGACTCAATGTTTGAAATGTTCGACTCATACTATTAGTGAAGTGTTCTCATTCATTACAACAGATAATCATTTTCAATAAGTTAGTAAACAAAAGTTCAAACAATTAGATTATGGGTTTTCCTAACTTTTCTCTCATAAACAGATATAGCGTTTATGAAAACTTAGAAAATATATTAAACGAAAGTGAATTTCTTCCATTCTCTGATTCATATATTGTCATTATATGAATTGAATATAATATAAATATAAATCATATTTATATTTCCTTTGGAATGCAATCAATTACAATTAGAATCCTTATTACTTTTGTTTTTTAATTAAACTTTTGTATAATATTCTGAATAATCAAAAAATAGTTCAAAAAAATCTTAATAGAAATCCTCGGTTGAAATAAAGTTATAAACAAAAATTTTATTAAATAAGATCATACAGTTTATCCCCGTTATAGTGAAACAGTTGGTACCGTAAAATGCCTTTACTATAACGGAGTTTCACTATAAGCGAATACAAGTTAAACGGCAATAAAGTTATATAATTTTACCCAACTCTTCACTATAAGAGGGTTTTCACAATAACGGGGTTCACTATAACGGGGACGAACTGTACTATAAATGTAGAAATCTTTTATTAGAGCAAATGCTTAAATCATTTAACAAATGTGTTAGTCTTTAATTCCGTTTTCTTTGAAATGAATTTAATTTATGTTTATATGTGTATGAAATAGATTAAGACCAATAAATGAATGAATTTGGTCTTACATTTATGATTTGTTTAATTGCATTTTCAAGGCTTCAGATAATTAGTATTTAAGCTAAAAATAATAATAAGCCTGAAATTGGCGAAAAACATAGAAAGTCACATATGTTTCTGTTGAAAGCATGACTTGAATATGAAAAAGCAAATAAATATCAAGATTAATGAGTTACATAAAAAGGTATTATAATGTAATACCAGTATAGCATTTAATATCGAGATTGGACTTGAACTCAAATAATACACTTTTCGACTGTATTATTGATCTGTTGAGGCAAACGAGACAACAGGGAAAAGTTTAGTCAGTCTATTATTTTATCTTTTCTTGCATTAAACGATCAGAATTGCATTAAATGGTGGAGAAAAGAGTACATTTACGCGAACCGAAGTTAGATTATAAGGAAAATGAATGATTGGTTTAGCTCTAGAAATGGGACCATTACTGGTATAAAGAATTAATCTGTTTTTACTATTGTTGAAGAGCCAGCGCTCATACAATTGTTGGATAGAAATACAGTACAGTACTGTACTTGCGATCACAACAATCGCAATACAATGAGGAAGCGATTCGAGCAAATCGCAATTTTATTCAGTATTCTAAATTGATTGCGACCACACGTGAGGTTTATGTTCTTTCTCATAATACAGAATATTATTGTTGACAGAAATGAGGTCCAATATTATCGGTCCATCGATTTTTTTTCGTTACATCCAAAAACTTTTTAAAGTCTTATCAGTGTTTATAAGAGCTGAATACAAATCTCTTGAGAGCTATAAATAAGATAGAATACAAATCAAATTGAAATACAGTATTCTATGAGTCGGAAATATAACAAATAAATTTTGAGATAACTTCCCCTATCACTAAATTGACAAAATCTTTCACTATTGGAATGTTTCTTCAATTTTATTTGAACTTATAATTTTCATTATAAATAACTGAATGGATTTGTTTTTTAATGTCAAATATCAAATTCAAATCAAATTGTTTCTATCAACCTTTATAGCAGTTTAGCATTTTATATTTTAAATAATTCAAATGTTTCGGATAAAAAAATGTTTCACTTTATAGAAAACATGCTTCAAATTATTAAAAATATTGCCTACACAACATCAAAGCAATTCTTATTAATTTTTATTAAACCATATTTTTAATATTATCCTAATATTGAATAAGACGTATAAGTTGAATAAAATGTTTCTCGATCTCATTAGTTTCTAAAAATTAATTTTAAGTAATATAAAGGTTTCAAAATGAATACAATTTTGAAACCATGCGTATGAACATAACTTGAAATAAATAATTACATTTTTGATTATATTTTTGTAACATAAGATGAAATGAAACCCGAAAACCAAATACAACACTAACACATGTTAACTACTGAAAGTTGCAACAAACTCTATTAATGAGAATTCGCTTTACAGGAGGTCGAATACTAATAGATGTTCACTAAAATAATTGAGTTACGCTTTAATATTAAAAGAAAAACTATCAGAATTACTCTTATGGTTCATCAATTCAAACATACAGTGTTCTAAATTCAATTAAAAGCAATGATTTACAAAAACTTGTAATTTGTAGAGAGGCAAAAAATGGATACACACTCTGCTTCTCTTTACATTGAGTTAAGTTATAGAGTTGTACTCAAACATTACAAACCATTTAAATTATTTTTTGGTCTGTTGTCCTCTAAGTAGAGAAGGATTTTAGTGCCATCGGATCTTCAGTATTGGTATATCTCAAAAGATTCACATATTATTGTTGTTTAAAATTTACAGTTTTCAGCTGTAGCTTAAATTGATTATTTAATTTGATGAATTACGATATTTTTTTGTATTTTAGAAAACTATATATATGTTTTAGTTTACAGCTTATAACTTATCGGTACTGTACTCTCTTTGAATATAAAGAAATGCATGCCATTTGGATGTAAGCATGTTTTGTGAGAAGCACTATTTCGGATGCAACAAAGTGTTAAAATTGGAAGTCGACTAAGTTTACAATTAAATATTATAGTCTGACACATTATTTGAGAAATTAAGTCTATACCTTTATTCTCTTCATTCAAATTTGTTCATTTAAATCTAAATCTCAAATCAACTGCGCATAAAATGTTAACTAGTATTACACTTATTCTTTATTATAAATCCAAGAGTAGCACACTATTCTACAGTATGTTAATTGTGTTTGGTGTAAACATTTTTAATTCTATTTTTTCTTTCTCTTTTAGTATTTTGATGCTTAAAATATAGCTTTTAATGAAGAAAATTCCTTTAAACCGCCTTTAATGAGAGCCCAATCAATTCTTTAAGAATTTCAGAAAAGTTAGAAACAAATGAACTTAAATTATATTTTAGAATTAATTAATAAAATCTTAAAAGATATAAAAGAATTATTTTATTTTAAAACCCCATTAACCCAAACCTAACGCGAGTTTATTAATTTTTATGTGATTTTACTTTAAACAGAATGAAAATTTGATTCATTTTTGGAACTAACTTTAGATTTAATTAATATTTTGATTATTTCTACTATTATTTATCTGGAATGACAATTATCAGCAAACCGTTAAGTTTTGCAATTAAAACAATGGATTGCAAAAACATTAGAGAACACCATAAGAGAAAATATTGGATTCTTCACTCAAGAAATAACATAATTTTAACTAAAATCGCTTTTTAGATTTGAGTTTGCGCTTATTTTTTGCTCAAAATTAATTAATTCTTGATTTATACTGATATACTATCATTATATACAGCTATTTTTTGGATTTGAATCCCATATTTTTTCTCAAATGACTGTTCACTTATTAATTGAAATAAATCTATTTGTTTGATAAAAACTTTGGTTATAAAAAATAATCAAAAATAGAGTTATTGATTAAGGTTTCTTCGAGTCATATATTAATTTAGCTCATCTGTAATGTACTGTATGCTTAATCTATGTTTAGCGAAAGATTGATTACATTACCCGTTAGAAAAGATTTACTTAAACTTAGCAAACATCTCATGTTAATACTTGATGGCAGAAATGCTACTTCTGTGCAGGTAAGCATGTTTTAGAGCTAATAGAAAATTATGAAGAAAAAATTCATTCAAAATTATGCAGCCTTTAAAAAATGATTGAGTGTTCTAAAAAATTGTGGAAAAAAGAATTTTTCATTTTCCAAGTCATTAGTACTGTATCTATCATTGAAATGACATTTTTTAATACAATTTTAAATTTTATGATCAAAATATTTGTTTGTGTTGTTTTTCTCATAGAAAATGTTGGAGTAAAGCTATTTTTAGCACAACTCATATCCAGTTTGAATTGGAGCAGAATATGGAAAAATAAAAATGTAAATCATGTTAAATCTAATGATAACGACCTTGATTTGTATGCAAACCTACAGTTATTTATTTCTTCAATTTAGATATCTTTTCATGGAGTTAAGTATGTCTCAGAATGAATTCGTTCATTTTTTTCTGGTCTTGAATAGCATTAATCAAATATGATTTGGTTTCAGTTCCTAATCAACTAAACTGCTGACTACAAGAAAAATCTTTCTTAAACCTCAAGTGGTTACTAATGAATAGACATTAATCATGGCTTTCTGTGATTATGAAAACCTCTTGGAATTTTACTTAAATTCAAATCTGTCTTAATAACCATTTAATAATAACCTAATTTAGAAAATATTAATTTAACAAATTTGAAAAATATTTGAAATCACAATGAAAATCATTTTTTAAAGTTTAAATATCAATAAATTGAATAAAATTTTTACATTTTCCTAAATTGTTTGTAAAGAATAAATCAGTCAGACTATTGTCAAATATCGTATCGATTATTGCATTTTTTAAAAGTTTCGATAAAATAATTTTAAAGAAGAATAAAAACAATAAATGTTATAATAATCGCTTCGGTGTTGAGTAACTGTTTTGTCGAAAAAATATAGAATATAAGTGATTATAAATTATTACAAAATGCTTTCACATAACTATTATTATTGTAATTTATTAGGAGTTTGAGTCGTTTATTGTTTTGAGAAGAAATGGTTATTTGACTTTTATTTTGAATGCTCACTTTGATCAACACATAAGTACCTGCAATTTGATCAAAAGTATAGCACACTTTACTCTTTGTCACATTATATTCAATGTGCAAAATGTAGAAAATATATACTTTTCTGATCGATGTAAATAAAAAAGAAATCAAATCATATTATTTGCTAGACTTGAAACTCATTCCATAGCTTTTAGTAATGCCAGTAAAGTACTCAAACAGAAGTGAGTCTCGAGTATGATCCAGAACTAACATATATTGATAATTCTTTGAATTCTTTTCTAAAACAATATCAAAAAATTTTTTAGTTTTCAATTTACCGGTGACACAAAAGTATAAAGAAAAATGATTTCAGTAAATATGAATGAGAACTAATCTCTAGAATTAGTATCAGTAATATCTCTTAAAATACGGTTTGAATATTATTATAATAATAATTCCAAGTTTAGGTTTTTCGATGTATTAGTTTTGGATATTTATTTTCCAATTGGCTTCTTATGTATTTTTAAAAATAATTCAAATCTAAGCTAATTGGTAAACAAAATTAAACTTCATTATGTTCGTGATGTGACTAAATATTGTGATGCATTAATATTATAGATTATCACTTTATATCTATAAAATTTATATCTAATGATAAATAAAAACATCTTTTTAGAAGGTATACCATTAATTTTTTTATTGTAAACTTATAAATATTATTTGAGTTCACTACTCTATAACTATTGCTTTCGTGTTTAGCTATACTTTATTTCTACTTTTGGTTCTATTTGTGGTGAATTAAGCAAAAACAAAACAATTCAAATTATGATAGCGTGAGAAGATTTTTTAGGTCGACATTATGTTAAATTATTAGATCGTTCATAAGTTATGAATCATAACTGATGAAAAAATTTTCTATCAGTTTGGGGTTTTGGGATTTTATAGGGTAAGATTAAGGGAGGATGAATAAATGGTCGTTGTGTGGACGCTCCGTTGTGTGAGTCGTTTATTATTTCCTATCTTTCAATACCGATTTTTATGCGTTTTTATAGATGTCTTTTGGGTTATTTTATAGATGATGCCCTACAATAGCCCATAAGAGACCCTCTTTTAATGATTTACAACAAAGAATATAATTAAGGATTCAATATAATTATATATATTAATTCAAAAAGTTGAATAACTCGAAAAAATATTAGTTTCAGTCAAAATATATGTTCATTTTCAAATTTTGCACCAAAAAATGCTTATAAATAGATTTTAGGTTTTTTCTATTTTAATTTCTACGATAGAAAATTTTAAATAAAGGATGAGTATTATAATCTATTAATACGTGAATTTTAATATAAATTCAATTCAATGGTTTTCAATGGAAAATCTGACTTTTAAAATGCGACATCTATTACGCTTATGCCCGTCAACATTTTTAATGTGGATTTTTAGTTATGGTATGACATGACAAATATGCCATAAAAATAATTTTGGAATCGGTTATTATAGAATCGCGACCTTCTTTTTAAGTATACGGGCTTAAAACCCCAAATTTAAAAAAACATTATCTAAAGCTTAAAATATAGTGAATTAACACAATTTAAAAATTTAGAATATATTTAAAATAAAAAAAGTTGGGACCCACTCATCTATATTATTTAAAAAATGATGTGAGTGTCCTCCCCTAATTTCACTATAATGTAATGCATTTCTGTTTCACATCTTAGAGCTGACTATTTCTAATTGAATTCAATTAGGCCACTGTCAGTAGCAGTATATTTGTATTTAGAGACTTGATTTTAAATTTAATTTTAAATTTAATCTTCTAATAGTTTGACAAATGATAGACTGCTTTTCGTATTCTTATGAAAACCATTATACGAAAAATAGTTAAGTAATAAATATAAATACAGAATAAATAAAAGACATGGATTCATATTTTTTACATAACTTATATTATCGTTAAAATTATTAATATTTTTTTATTAATTTAATTTATTTTCACTCTTTTATTATAAAATGGAATTTGCAATCTCTATGTGAAAGCAAAGCAAAAAATCTATACTTTTAAACAAAGAATGCAGTTCTTTAAGCCCAACACCCCCTGTGTAATAAGAGTTCTACGCTAAGATACAGGTTGACTCCCGTTATAAATACATTTTAATAAAAATTTGTAACTATTAATTATTTTTATTTTTAACCATTTTTAAACTAAGAAAAATTAATTTTATCGCAAATAAATTGTATTTTGTAATAATTTGAAAGGAAAATAAAAAATCAAAATTTGATGTCAGAGATAAAATTTTGTAAATTTTAATAAGTTGTGATTATATAATGATTAATAAATGTTTAGTCATACTTTATAATATACAAGGACACAAATGTATGCTATTTAAAAGTTATTTTTTAAGATTTTAAAGCATGTGATAAATATATTATATTTTAGTGTAAAAAAGCATGTGATTTAAAATTGATTTTTTAATATATAAAAGTACTGTATGTGATAAATAACACATTTGAGTATAGAAAAGCGATGTCAATTATGGAATTCTTATCTATTCACTGATAGTTCACAGGTATGACTGGACTACTCTCTGTGCGAAACATTGTTTATACTTTGAAACATCTTTCCGACCGATCTTCAAAATATCTGTCATTAAGAATAAATAGATTATACAGAGGTCTGGCGATTACACCTAATTTGAAATATTTATATTAAAAACTCTTAGCATAAGTGCTGAACCAAATTGAGAAGACT
>JAQGCH010001316.1:0-16239 GCA_034699485.1 Nanhermannia elegantula | reverse complement strand
TGTTTTAATGCAACACTGAAAGTGCTATACTTTTTAATAGAGGTTTTTTAGCCAATCAGCTTCCGACGTATGATTCTGAGTATAACTCCAGATTTGAATTACTATTTTTTATCTCTTAATCAAAGTTAAACTCTTTAATGTCTTATTAATAAAAATAATGTTTAGTATTCAACTTTTTGTTACAACTCATTAATAAAAATCATTGACAACGAGTATTAATATTTGAGTGAAGATTATGAAAAACCTTTTATTGTAATCTAAATGTAAACCTCATTTTAGTTCAAAAAATAGATCCCTTTATCATTACTTTAAAGATAATGACTTGTAATCGTTCAAAATATTGAGTCATTTATTTGTATATGAGATATAAGTTGAAAAGTGTCAAAATTATTGCGACTAAACTCTTCACTTAAACAAATCAGTTTTCAGTTAACACTTTTTACTATTTTTGATTTGAGCGAAAGGCTAGTCTTGCGCTCAAAGATTCATATATTGAATCCAAAAAACGTTTTCTTCAGCCAACCCCCTAATGAGAGGAGATCTCACTGAAGCCCATGTTGAAAACCAGTGAGATTTTTACAGGGAATACCCCGTGTTGGCTGTGGGCAAACGCGCCGGGCCTAGGGATTGCTCAAAAACAATGAATATGTGGCCGGTATATAGCAATCAAAGAACAACAGCAAGGCTGGGATTCGAATCCACGACCCTTCGATCATAACCAGCACCTTACCTACTGCGCTACAATGACTCCCCATTTTGAATCTATAGATAATTAAATAACAAAAATTTAAATTATAAGTACTATAAGCACTTTTATTGACTTTGGCTTTATTTAAGAAAATAATGGTTAGGAAAACAACGATTAATAATATTAATCTTAAATAATCTTTTCATTTATTGCTAATCAACTTACATAAAGCAGACTTATATAAGATAAACAAAAATTAATGAACAAATTCAATTGATTCGCATTAATTAAAATTATTTTCAGGATCAATATGTACTTGTTCTGAGTTTTATCTATTTGTTAAAGGCAGTGTACTATTGAAGAGTAGGTTGAGTAGAGCTTTTAAAAAGTAGAAAAGTTTTTTTGCTGTACTATCAGATTTTTTGTTGGATACTGTATTTTACTGAAACTTTATTTTTAAAAATTAAAGCATACAATCAATTAAATCATTATTATATCTAATAAAATGCATTTAATTAACATTTTCAGTATCACGTGTTCAACGATTTTTACTTAAGGTTCAATTCGAATAATTGAAATTGGGTTTACTTCAAAAATTATTTTCAGGTATTGAGAAAAGTTTGGCCTATTTTGAGATTATTGGCGTAAACACGTGCTTTTGAATGTTTTACACCAAAAAATGCGTAATAGGCATGTTTTTCTTTTCAGTATACAGTAAATTTCAGTAAACTGTATTTTTCAGTAAATTACAGAATACTATACTGTACTGTACTGATAAAATCCCGTACTGTACTGTACTGCAGTACAGTACAGTAATTTTGAATATACTGTTTTTTACTGTGCTGTTTAAAAGCTCTAGTACTGAGTATACATGTATTTTGAAATTATATCATAACTAAAGACCTCGTAAATTGTGCGACAATACAGATAAAAGAAATATTAACATTGAGTTCAGATAAACTTAACTTAAATATTTATATCCACCAACACTTCAAGGCTTTTTAAATTATATCATAAAATTAATATAAAGTTACACAAAGTTATTATGTATTTAATCTTAAATTAGTTTTTTAATTCAATTTTTTAAAATGAAATTCGTAACTATTTTAATAATATGTA
Organism: Nanhermannia elegantula; assembly: GCA_034699485.1. Taxonomy (NCBI): domain Eukaryota; kingdom Metazoa; phylum Arthropoda; class Arachnida; order Sarcoptiformes; family Nanhermanniidae; genus Nanhermannia; species Nanhermannia elegantula. Next base: position 14,432 of record JAQGCH010001316.1, on the reverse strand, counting down.
GTTTATTGCTGTCATTCCTTCAAATAATCAACAGCGAGAAACTTCTGGGCGTAACTCTGCGAGTATTAAAATATTTATAATCCTATTCTCATTACTATATAAATGTTTATATTCTTTATAAATATTTTTAGTCAAAACCTGAAGGCCTGGAAACAAATCTTTTGGAAACCACTGACGCAGGAAGTGAGTCCAGACTTTTTATAAGATTTATATCTATAACAGTAGTTCCTAAACTTTTTTGGTCTCGACCCACCCTATACGGGATATTTTGCTTAATTTCTATGATTCCATTGAACACAATGTTAAACAGAAACTTTTTGGTACCCAAAAAAGGGTCGCGACCCATAGTTTGGGAACCTCTGATCTATAAGAATAGGATATGAATCAGTTTTTGGAAGAAGTGCCTCTTCGTTTAATTTATTTTCTGCGTTTTTCATAAACGCTATATCTGTTTACGAGAGAAAAGTTGTGAAACCCATAATCTAATAGTTTAAACCTTTATTTACTATTGAAAATGTAGTGAAAATGATTTTCTATTCGTATTCAATTTTACATTCGTATCAGAGGATTTCGCAATACATATAATTTGTTACTAAGACTTCGTAGATTATCAGAGACAAGACTTTATTGGAAATTCTAGTTTGAACTGAAACGGTTTTAATATAAAGGCTTATACTAACAAAAATGGGCTAAAATGAATCAAACTATATCAAATTATTAAAATACTATTGTTACAATATTTATTATGAGTTTATCCGCACTGATATACCCTTTGTTAGCCCTAAAATTCTTCCTATTTTCGGCATTTTTTAGCACTAGAATGTCTTGTCTCTGATAATTATTAGGCTATAGAACAGTATGTGTTTCTAAGAAATGAATTCGCTTTCCTGTATAGCACATATGTGTTGCACTAAAACCTAACCAAACTTAACTCTGTGAAGGGTTAGATATTAGTGCAATACATATCTGCTATACAGGAAAGCGAACTTAACACCCAAATACATAATGGTCTAGAGCAGACTTGGCCAAGGGGGAAGTAAGGGGGAGGTATGACCCCCCCTCAGGCTCAGAAATTTTACCTTGGTCTCCCCTTTGATTTTTAGACCCCCCGCCAAGGATTTTGAACCAGCAATTTGAAAAACTTTTATTATATATTATATATATATATAATGTATTTAATATGCAATAAGAAAAATAAACTAGTATGTATTATGTCTATTTCAATATCGTAACAACGAATAATGAGTAAAAATAAAGTTAATTTTGAATTTTTTTGGCGGAATGAGCGCTTTGTGGAAAAATTGTCTTATAAAAACGAGGAGTTTGACTCCCCCTTGAATTTTCAAAATTTCTAAAAATCGACCCCCCCTCAAGCCTCAAAATTTTGAGTACCTTGGCCAAGTCTGGTCTAAAGCTATTTATTTACAGTTTGTATTGCATTATAAAATCTGATTTTAGTTTTGAATGAATAAATAATTGTTAATATATGTCATTTTTGATAAAAAGATATCAATTAAAAAAGTATTTATTTAAAAGACTCAAAAGAATTAATGAATGTGAAAAAGCTTAAGAAATATATTTAAATTAGTTTAAAAACATTGAAAATATTTGAATTTTGCAATTAATTTGAAATATTAGTGTTAATTATAATTAAAGAATTGTTTATATGGTTATAAAGTTAAACACAAATTAAGATATGTGTAACATAGAGTCCATTCCTTTCTTATCCTAATGTAAAATCGAATACGCCCTCCCCCTATAGACAGCGTAACGTAATTTGTGAATGTTGCCTAACATAGAGTTCACTACTTTTTTATACGAATACTTAAAAGACCTTCGATACGAATGTAAAATTGAATACGATTTATATAACGGGCACTTCTTTTCATAGGTTTTATATGTGAAGGGCTAAAACATTTTGGACTTAATGGCGAATTTGCCTTATTTTAAATTATTAGGGATTTATATAAAAATTGCTAATAATTTTAGCGCTATCTTTGTTTGCTATTAATTATCCATTGAATTGATATAATATTTATTGATATTTTATTATAAAAAAGTTTGTTTGTAATCATAATAAAAATCCCTTTATTGAGTTTGCGTTATAGAGATCTTTACAATTTAAGAAAATATTGCCTGAAGTCCAAAATGTTTTAGCCGAACACAAATGTTGACTTAAAAAAGTATTTTGTTTATTAAAAATTAATTATTTCCACTGTTTTGAAACGCATTCAAAGCGTATTTTGTACTCAAATGAGAGAAAACTCAATGAGTGTTCGCACAAATCATCACAAAATCTATCACTAAATGATTCTCTTTTGTACTCATAATCACTATTATTATCAATAAATTCATTTATTTTTGAATTTTTATTTCCCATATTTATAAATTAAAGAGTTAATTAGTTAAACTATAATTATTATTATTAAACAAATTCTAATTACGAACACATCTATTGTTTAAAAATAATTTTTTTCATAATTCAAATAAAACTAAATATTCATTAACTTCTATCTGTTTGGCTCAGAACCAAATCTCACTGTCATTAAAACAATTTTAAGCACTGAATATAATCCTTTAAGATTTAGGTAGATTTTAAGACATGTATTGTTCAGATATCGTAAGTACACTTTATGTTAACACTTATTTGAGTTCGACATTGAAAGTTGATTGGCATGTATTTTAATCTATTGTTTCAAATGTGGGAAACAATACACCAGAGAATAGAAATATTTAAACTATAGTGTATAGGGCTGGTTCACAAAGTACGTACGCAGTCATGGGGGGAGGGGGTTTCTAAAGCGTGCAGACACTGATAACCCTATATGCTTTACATGTAGTATAGGTGTAAAAATGCGTACAGAGAGGGGGTAGGGGTCTGAAAATAGACCAAACCTGCGTACGTACTTTGCGCGCGAGTCCATAATGAGAATGTATATACTTAAATATTTTTATCGCTAAATATTTTATGCATTTTTATCATTATATTGTTTAAATTTATTTAAACAGAGATCAAATGACTTATTAATTGTACGAATATTACAGCAAAGTAAATAATGATTTTAAACAAAGCAATAATTTTTTCTTTTATTATCTTTGAGAACAATAATAAGATAAATACAAGTGATCTCTAATTTTTTAAACTTTGACAATAATTTTAAGCACATTTTAAGGCTTTATGTTATACAACTTTATGCCTTAATATTAAATATTAATTTTTTTGGTAAAGTTATTTCAATATCTTTAAAGAAACTATTTTTTTCTTATAATATAAGTTCAATTGAGTTAAGTTTAATCAGTTTTATAATGATTTACATTTAGCACAATATTATTTAATTAACAAATCAGTTCTGAAATTATGTATAAATACAAACTACTGTATAATAAAACAAAAATTCTTCATATTTGATGAGATCTACACTTTAATTAACTATAAATTAATAAATTTTTTGGTAAATCATGGTTTTTATAACTAATGTTAATGAAGACGTGCTTGAAATGAATCTTAGGTTTACTTAAAGCGAGTTTTATTAGTTGTTCAATAGTTTTATGCGTTATATTGACTCTCGTATAGAATTTAATTGATTTCATTTGTGGACAGTTTGTAATCAAATCACAAACACCTGAGTCTGTTATATGAGGAAAATCTTTGTATGAATCCATATCAATGCTAATGGTCTGTAAATCTTTAAGTTTTGACAATAAATGAAGTGCTTTGTCTGTCAATTGACTTCTGGTATCAATTTTTAAATGTTTAAGTTTTGGTAAATATATGTGAATGTTATCAAAGAAATTGTCATTTATTTTATAATATCTTAACTCAAAATGAGTTAAGTTTAAGCAGTCTTTCAATGATTTACTCATTATTTCTTTCAGTAATTTATTGTTTCCATAACTGAATAAATCAATTCTCAAAAACTTTAATTGTTTGTAATGAGACATAGAATTAATAGTATGGTAACCAAGAGTTGAATTTCTATAAGACGTTAACACAATCTTAAAACACTTTAATTGTTTGCATTCATTGCCAATCGATTTCACATTATTAGCAAATGTTTTAATATTTTTATCATTTAATTCAAATCTTAGTCGCAATTCTTCCAAACTTTTAAAATTCAATGTTTCTTGCATTAAAACATTGAATGATTTTTCATTGAGATCATAACGAGTGATAAACTTAACACTTTTTATAGTATTTCCAAAATTTTTAGCAAAAGTTTTAATGACTTTGATATCATTTTCACAATAATAGAAACAAATTTTCTTGAGTTTTTGCACAAATAACTCGTTATAATCAACAAATAATGAAAAATTTGTAAGTCCTTTGAATTCAACCAAATTTGGACAAAATCTCAAAAGAGTTTTATATTTTTCATAATCATAATGACATTCAACTAAATTAATTATTTTCAACTTTTGACCACATTTTTCTCCGAATTGTCTCAAACTTTCTTCACTTACTTTTTTGAAAATCATCTGAATTTCCTTCAAATGATTGCAATATTTAGTAATCAATTGTAAAATAGATTCACTGTCGAACTCATTCATATGATAGTCAATAATTATTTTATTAATAAAGTTACACTTTTTTAACACACTTTCAAATACTTTTATATTTAATAATTCATTATTTAAGAGCAATTTATTTAAAGCATTACTACTATTGGGATAATTATTACAATAAACTTCAAAAGTGTTTTGTTTATTAAAAATTAATTTTTTCCACTGTTTTGAAACGCATTCAAAGCGTATTTTGTACTCAAATGAGAGAAAACTGAATAAGTGCTCGCACAAATCATCACAAAATCTATCACTAAATGAATCTCTTCTGTACTCATAATCACTATTATTATCAATAAATTCACTTATTTTTAAGTTTTTAATTTCCATATTTCTAATCAAATGATACACAAGTTTTGTATGAAAACGATTTTCTTTACAATTCCATAAAACCTAAGCATCCATTAACTTATACAGTATTTATTTGACTGAAAATTACATTAACGTCAATAATATATATTTTTGCATTGATTGTGATCTTAAAGTGAAAATAATTTAGAAAATGCTTATGACTTACATTTATTTTAAGTACATTTATGGTAACACCTGTCTGAGTGCTGCATTAAAATACTGAACATGTCAATGAACTTTCAATATTGCAATCAGCAGTTGTCTGGATAGAGTGTACTTACAATAAATATGAGCCTTAAGGCATTTTCGCAGTTATTCTGGTTTTAAAATCAGATTTAATGCTAGTATTAATCAGTTTTAAAGACATTGAGATTTTGTTCGCAACCGAATATAGGAAATAAATAAATTTAGTTTTGTTGAGATTATTTTGATGAAAATGTACTTTTTTAATATTTTGCTAATTATTATTATTAATAAAATATATTTTAAAATTTTAAACTAAATACAGAGATACCTCCATAAAGTCACCCCTTATAAAGTCACAACTCCTATAAAGTCACTGTAAACAGTAATCCCCAATTTGGGGTATACAAATTATCATTATGCTAAAGTCACACCTTCATATTGTCACATGTGACTAGCGTTGTGATTATTACAGTAATTATCTTTTCGTATGTAATTTTCTTGAAATTTTCGTAATTTACATGTAATTATTGTAATTTATGTAAAATACTTGGTACACAAAATTTTGAGGCTTAAGGGAGGTGGTGGTTTTGGAAATTTTGAAATTCAAGGGGGTCAAAAAACCTCGTTTTTATTTGACAATTATTTTCATAAACTGATTTTCCCGCCAAAACCTTTTAGTCAAAGATCCTTAAAGGAGTATAGAAATCAAAGGGGGACCAAGGAAAAATTTTGAAAAATTTATAAGTTAATTTTCTAAACATTATTTTTACTTGAAAAATACTTTTACTTAAAAAGTCTATATAAAAATACTTAGACTCATAGCGAAAAAGCGTAAAGCTGTGTAAAAAATATTTAAAAAACACTTCTCTAGTCATAACTCTGTAAAAGCCAAGTATAACAGTATATTACAAGAGATAGGGCTGTGAGGTCACGCTATAGGGCTGCCATCCCATGATAAATGGGGAAAATAGAGATCAGTGGGACCAATAATTGTTGATTATAAAACAATTTATTAAGTGAGGCAAATATGAATAATTTAAATCTTTATATTATTAACAACAAAATTTTAATAAAAAATTGAGATATAATTAGTTTAAATATAACTTTTATTTAATTAACAATTGGAAAAAATTAAATACTATATATTCAATATTATATATTTAGTGGAATGAATTATAACTAATATCACATCATTATAATTATATTTATAATTAGAAAAAATAAACTAATGAGAAAATTTTTCTACCTTTTTATTCTTAAATTTTTGTGGAATTTTAAAACTTCCATTTTAAAGTTTAATATGAAAATAAATAAGAATTGAAAAAAGTAAATCAAAAATATTTTGAGTTAATAATTTCTTATGACATCCAGGAATCCATTCAAAGTTAATATCACGAAAAACTCTTTCATTTAACTTTTTTTAATACAAATAGTTTGTTGAGATTTTTTCAGTTGCGCTCTCATTACACTAATAATATTGGATATATATTAGCTGCTGTTTCCGATGGAAAAATATGTGTCTTTTGTAACTCATTATATGATTTATATTCCATAACAATTGTGTCATTTCTAAATGAATAGTTACTCTATTTAACTATTAGAGCAAATATCACATTTATATTTAGCACTAAATTTGGATACCAAATAACCAGTAATGTACATGTGAGTATTTTTTACTAAAGAATTCTCAATATTTACAACTTCATTGACAGGAATTATTGAGTTTTGAATCGAATTATGTTCTAAATATGAATTTGAAATTTGAGTTTTATTTTCAGGTTTATCTACTGTACTATTATTTGAAATACAAGTTAAAATTGAATTTGAATCCCAACTACAATTTGATTTTTCAGATACATATCATGAATAATTAATACCTTGAATGCAGATTTAAATTGTTTATAAGTTAATGTATTATAACATCCGCTTTTTCTCTCATAATACTAAATGAATGTTTTGTAATATCCTGATTCAAATTTCGGGTTTTTAAGAATTTATTTTCAGTTTCTGATAAATCAATGCAAAGTTCTAATAATGAGTTAATAGATAATAACTATAGAAACTATAAAAAATATTACAATTAACTATAGATTATAGTGAATACCACACAGTTATGACATGAAAGTTGATGAAAACCAACTCAGAATAATAACTAGTACAAGAACAGGAGTAACAGTACTGTAGTAAAAAGAATTTTGGTACCTTTGCATATAATAGGAATATGTCATATTAAGGGCAGATGTAAAGGCAATTTAAATATTAGTTAAGTTGGAATGAAAAATTTTTATAAACATTTTAGTCAAAGTTAATTTTTAAAAAATTTTCTATGCAAATAATATCAATATAATAATGTTTATTTTATTTGTAGCTTTAATTACTATTTATCTTATAATAAAATAACAAAACATAATCTAATGTAACGCTTTCCACTTCAAAATTCAACCGTCTTTGCTTTATTAACACTGATGTCGCTCTATATTTTTAGCGCGATCTAAAAAGAGCGCTTATAGATTTGTTTTGTCTGTCTGTCCGTCCTTCCGTCTGTCCGTCTGTTGCCAAATAGATCTCGAAAACGGTAAGAGCTATCAAAAAACTGATTTCATATTCATAATCAGCGCCCTTGAGAACCTCTAAAATGACCACAAAAGTCTGTGTCTAGCGACCAGTGGCCAAGTTACCGACGGAAAACTACTGATACTAATGCTTTTCTATGTGATCGCGCTTTTATAAATAGTCTAAGACTATATATATTTTACTTGTTTATGTATGCTATTATGTTCGCAACGACATTAGTGTCAATAAAGCGAACAGTGTTAAATTTTGAAGTGGACAGAGTTTATCAAAATATTGCTTTCTATGGTTTTTTTATTAAACATTAATCAATACTAGTATTTAATATAAATGTAAATTATTAGCAAATAAATACATTTGTAAAATGTATAACAGCTGAAAGTTTTATTATTATTATAAAAGTTGCCAGAATTTAATGTAAGAGAAAAATTATTTCTATGTACTATTCATAAGAGATGATATTAGTGTATATTCAGTACTTATTAATGAACAAAATTTTTTTCAATTATATATAACTACTCTTAATTTATAAGCTGAAAACCCAAATATTATGGACTCATATATTTATAATAATTGTGTTAATCTGACATCAATTAGTGATACAGTCTTTTGGAGCAATAACTCAACTAATCTTACTATAGATGTTCAGCCATATATGTGGCCACCGATAATCACATACAAAGAGCAAACAATACATAATGGGAACAAATCTATAATTTATTATCAATGGTGTGGACCTCTTATGCTTATGATTAATAGAATTTTAAAGCAAATAAACGCAAAGTATATATTTATAACATAACCCACTATTAAACAAGTTTAATATAATCTCCTTTTATTCCAGCGCAAGAATACTGCCTCATACGAAAGACTTACAGGAATACTATTTAAACGATTTTAGCAATAATATGCCTCACATAACACTGTGGCCCTTCTGTCCAATGGAGAATTTGGAATTCTTTAGAATAATGAATGACATAAAACTATCGCATTTTATAGGATTTTTTGAAAGATCAGCGATTATGGCGATAACTATGAAGTGTAAGTCAATTAAAGTGTTTAGTCTTACGTTTAAATAGGATTTTTCACAGCTATAATATACAGGTATTTTCATAAGTTATTACAAAATAAAAACAAATGTAAACAGACTGACAAAATCATTTGCGGCCATTTTATATAAACATGAGAAGTAACTCATTTAATGAATCTTTCAGAATAATTTTTTAAGTTTTTAATGTTATTAATAATTATAATTTTAATAATAAGGGGCGATCCACATAGTGCGCACTCAATGGAGGGGGAGGGAGTATCAGCCAAAAGCGTGCATGTATGCAAAAGGGGGTATTAGAAATCAGTGCGTACGCTTTTATGGGAAGGGGCAATTTGAATAACATGTGTGTACTTATATAAATTTATAAAACACAAATAATTTTCAGTATATTTTTAATTTTAGTTATATGAAGATAAAAGATTATATTTTGTAAAATTACGTCTTTAAATACGAATTTTTCCACATTATTTTAATGAATATTTCTTATTTCATGGGAAATGGGTTGTAAAGCACACTTTAGGGGGTAAAGAAAATCGTGCAGATGCGTGCAGATAGGGGGTAGGGGTCAAGTATTGTCTATTTTTTGCGTGCGCCCTATGTGGATGGTCCCTAAATGAAAATAAAAAAATATAAAAAAATAAATTTCAGATGAATGGTCACCATTCAGTTTTTTCAAATGTTTCGATAATCAAACTTATATTTCAATTATAAGTTTTCTCATTTCGATCGGAATCTTATTCAGTATAAAGAATCGCAGCTTTTGGGTATTCTTTGATATCGTTTGGAGATTTACTGCTGTAATATTCTCAGATGTATTTGTAGGCAGAATGAGAGGTAATCTCTTAAGAAGTATCGCCTGTATGTGGCTCTTAGTAAGTGTTCTTTTAATGTCTATATACTCTTCCGGAGTATACGACTTATTAATACGCAAACAACCGATCGATAAAATTGATTCGTGGGATGACTTATATACTAAACCTCAATGGAAAGACTCAACAATTTATGCGCCACAACATCTAGAAATGGATGAATTTATAACATATGATCCGTCACAAATGGCTTTGGATTTCAAGAAGAGAGCTTATTTGTACGACGGATTGGCGTCTCTTTTTGACTCGAAATCAAATTATTCTGAAGTGGTTCACTTCAATTCTAATAATTGGTTAAACGATTTGATCACAGGAAGGATCAAAGGTGTCCTTTCATTGGATAGCCTTGTATTACATTATGTGAAATTCAGAATGAATTTCATCGAAACTTATAAGAGATCCGAAGGATTTGATTTTCATATATCAGAATTCGGGGCTGGAGTTAAGCCCTATTTTATTTGGTTAACAAAACGAGCTGACAGTCAAATGGTTAAAAAGACGAATATAGTGTATGTTTATATTAGTTTTGTTTTATGTGTTTTGATATATTTATTGTTTATGTTTTTAAAGTATTACTCAATTACACGAAAGTGGTATTTATGAACACGAAGTTCGCAAATCACTTAAACCTAAAGGCTTTGGACCTGACATTAACACTAAAGTCGACACAAATGCCTGTGAATTCGGACCATTAATTTTCACTCAATTGAAAGGAGTTTTTCTGTTTCTATTGATTGGCAATGTTTTGTGTTTTATTGTATTTCTTTTAGAATTATTTAAATTTGATGATCTCAACAGAGTTTATGTTTATATTACACATAAATATTGTCTTTTAACTCAATCATTTCACTTATTTCAAGATAATCTGAAACGTAGTGAAGTAATCCAAATTGGAAACAAATAAATTATAACCGCAACCAATGGTTTTGTGGGTACCCACAGGTCCAGTCGGGTGAATGTTAGAATTCTGCGGGTGAGACCGGTGGAGATTTAAAAAATTTTACATTCAAACTCTCACCTATTATAAGATCTATTACTTAAAGCCTAAAAAGTAATAAGAATGAAATTAAATGTTTAAAATATTAATCATTAACACATTGTTATCATTGAGTATAACAGCAATTATTTCGCATTTAAAATACTAAACCAATTTTTTGATTATATGATTTATTTGTTTTGTTATCTCAAATTATTCTTATTTATTTTATTAAAAAAATTAAAATTTACTCGTTTTCTTGTAACATAATTTTAAAATTGGTGACATATTTAATTTTAACCTTTCGTTCAACGGCGTTATAAGTTTGTGGAAAAGTGTTTTGAGCATCTGATTGAGTTATCTGATGCGGATTTGAAATTCTCGGTCGGGACCCGGGATCCCGGGTACCCGTACCGACCACTACTACAAATGTAACCTATTATAGCAATCGAGAGTCCTATTCCTCTCAAAAATAAGTTTATTGAAAACTTTGGATAATAATCTTTCCTTCAGTTCAAACTTAAAAGACATATTTTATTGACCTGATTCAAAAGTAATTCTTCGGTTGGTAAACAATATATAAAGTCTGTATTTTTCTAAATATTAAATTTTCTGAAATTAAGGATTAGAGAAGAGTCAGAAACAATGAATAAAACAGCCAAAACTAATTTATTTATTTATTTTATTGAATGTAACTTTAATATATAGCGAATGAATTAATTAAATTAATCCACTCTGCGCCACAACTGTACCCCACATTCTACGTGATTAGTGGAGCTGATTACCAGCTAAATATTTTCAGGCATTTAATAGCAGGTATATATTTGTTTAAAAATTATCACCTATCTTAATTTTTTGCTACCGATGTCACGGACCCAAAAATCTCCAGTACTTCATTGGTAAATAAAGATAACATATACGCATACGAGACTATAAAGTAATTATTTTGAATGAAGAGATAATTTTGTGTTAATCATTAAACCAACAAAAGAAGGATTATTTTCTTTTGCAAATTCTTGTAAAAAATTTTCTTTCACAGTTGAACTGATCTCGCTTTCATTTAAAGTCCAATCCGTTTTTTCAATTATTTGTTTACAGGCAGGTCTTCTATTATAAATTTCATGTTTCATTCCAACACTTAATTCCTTTACATTTTCGTACTTTATCATCAAAACAGAGTTACTGTCGTTTTCTCTATAATTACTATTAAGAGTACGATATCAGACAAATTTGAACTTTTTTAATGTTTTAATTTAAAACTTAATACCTGTTAACATCAATATTGAAAAACTCCTGCAGAATAACTCCAAGACTATAGATATCAGCTTTAGAGTCATATTTTCGACTATTCTTTAATTCTGGAGCTGAATAATGACCCCTGTCTTCAGTTAGCAGTTTATTTTCCTCATAAATTTTTGATAAACCAAAGTCTGATATTTTCACAAATGTCTTCGTTTTTTCATTTTTTAACAAAATATTATCTAAATTGAGATGTTTGTGAATAATGTTCATACTGTGCAAATACTTCACTCCTTCTAATAACTCAATGAATATTTCACTTGCTATATAGAAACCCAATTCTGTTAAGCTATTGTCGCCTTTAAGTGTGAGTTCTTTGTGAATTTCGCTTTTAATTTCTTTTAAAGTTTTGTCACATAATTCCATTTGAATATAAATCGTATAGTTATCAGTGTATTCTCTGAAACCATTTATATCCTTAAATTCATTCTCATACCAGACGTCATAGTATTTGACTAAAAGATCGCACTCAAGTTTGAATAAATTTTCAAAGTTTAATAACTCTTTCATTGAATTATAATCAAAGCCTTCTTTGATAGAAATTTTCTTTATAGCGTAAAATTCATTCTCTATATTCTTTGTTTTATTTCTAACTTTGAATACTACCCCATAACTGCCAAAACCTAATTTTGGGGAAATTTCTGACCAATTTTTAAAGTATTTTCCGTTAGGTATTAATGTATTTTCGATATAACTTAAGTATTTTAATGGCTTAGCAGTAATTTCAATATATTTTTCATATATTTCCTCCAAACAATTGAATTCAGTTACTTTCGGTGAAGTAATAACTTCTCCACATTTACCCCAAACGTAATACAAACCATTTACTGATAATGCAATAGAAATGTCAAAAAGAGAATGTGAAGCGATTTGACTGAACTTTATTTCGTTGATATTCAACTTTGTAGGGAACGATTGGTTTTCGCCATCGCCAGAACCCAATTGTCCGAATTCATTACTCCCGAAAACATAAATATCTCCATCACTTGAAAGCAACAAATTGTGATTTTGTCCGCAACTTATTTTGTGTATAACTATTCCACTCAAGTCTAAAATTGTTGGCGAATTGTGAAACACTCCACTTTGAGAGTTAAAATCCTCTGTACTCCAAACGTATACCCGACCCGATTCTGTCAAAGCCAATGACTTTTCAAAACCACATGAAATAGCTTTCACTTTCTCTCCATTAAAACAATTTATTTGTATTAAAGTGAACTTACAATTAATGCTATTCTCTTGGCGTTTGAACTCATTAACGCCATCGGTGCAAACAATACCATCGATTGTTAAATAAACGCTATGATCGGGACCACAACAATAGTCTTTTATTTTCATATCATTCAAGCAATCAATTAGTATGGGTTCACATATTTCAGTTGAATCGTCTTTTAGGTCACACAATAAACCGGAAAAATAAAATTTTTCATCACTTGTGCGCGCGATTGAAAAACAATAACCATTTTTAAAATCAATTATATTTTTATTGCTTAGCTTTTTATTTACAGTTAACTCAATGATTTCATTTTCATGACCGAAGCCTAATATCCCATAAGGATTAGAACCAAATGCGTAAACTTTATCATCATTAGTAATGACATATATATTAATTTCATCTATTAATTCGCTGTCACTTTTGAAAACATGAAAAAGTTTAATATTTATTTTTATCTCTTCGTCCATTTGGTTGAATACTTGCATTTCACCAAAAATAATTGGCTTTTCAGACATTCTGTATATACAACGTCTTAAAATAAATTATTAAGTCTGCCCTAACTTTGTTATTTATTTCAATACTTATAACTTCAAATGAAATAATAACTGTTTAAATACTCTCATTAATACGCATTAACTTATAACACATTAGATGAATTCCAATGAAATTATAACAAAGGAAATTGAAATATTTAAGGTTCTCTACGCCTCATGCAATAGATTAGATACTTTTGTTGTCTATTTTGTAAGAGTTTTAATATTTAAAATTTCATTATTAATTGACACCGTTTAACATAACGGAAATAATTGCTACAATATTGTGAAAATTTTTTTATTGCAATAATGGGCACAATTATAATAGTATTTGCGATGAATACAAATAATCTGTACAAAGAATTTATCAAAAACTCTCTTATCTTATGATAGCTATTAAAGAGAATCAACAGAATTAAGTGAGGGTTCAAATTCCTAAGTTTATTGTCTTATCTATAGGTATGCATACGTATTGGATCGTAAAATTTTGATAACTATAGCTTTTTAACACTGTGTAGTTAATTAAACAAGTTAATAAACAAATTTTGTTTATCAGAAAATAAAAAACTATTGAGATCGTTTTATTTTTGATAAACAAGTTTTGCTTATAAATTTATGTTTAATTAACAACATAATATTCAAATTGCCTATTTAATTATATAAATTTTGAAGCAGGGAATGGAAAAAGTTCACTTTAGTTTAATCTATTTTCAAAGTTTTTCATAAACGCTATATCTGTTTATGAAAGAAAAGTTGGGAAAACTCATTGTCTAATAGTTTGAACTTTCATTTACTATTGAAAATGATAATCTGTTGTAAATGA
>JAQGCH010001315.1:0-16245 GCA_034699485.1 Nanhermannia elegantula | reverse complement strand
AAAACTAAACGAAAAGACGCTGTTCTTAACAAATGCTTTCATGTCTTCTGTTATGATTGTCTTAAAACACGTTATGAAACACGACAACGAAAGTGTCCCAAATGTAATCAGAGTTTCAGCGCTAATGACTTTCATCGCTTGTATTTGGCATAAAACTCACCATAAGTTTCAGTCATCTATTCCTTGATTTTCATATTTAATTCTTTTGTTTCATTTAATGTTATAATCAATTCAAATATGATTTCTGTATGTACTGTATGTTCAACTAAATAACCCATTGAATAAACTATTAATTTAATGATTTTAATGTTATTTTGAATGAGTAAAAATCAACAATAGTTATAACCGCACTGCTCATCAATATTTATGTTAAAAAAGGTTATGTAATATATTTTAAAATCTATTTATATATTAAGGTTGTTAATAATTATATTTGAATGCTATGATGTGCTATAATTAAGGCTCAAACTTTCAGCATTAAAATTTTGGTAAATTTAGCGTTAAGATTTAGCTCTTTTTAGCTTAAGTAACCAATGCTATATTTATTTTCAACTATATTTTTATTCCAAAAGAATCATTAAAATTTAAAATAAAAATTGAGCCCATACCCAATATAATCCCAAATTCAAAACCAACATTTTTCAAACCCTTGATTAAGATTTTTGTTTGAATGGGGGTGAGGGGTGGGTGGGTATAAGACCCATCTGTTTTCGGAGACAATTTTTTTCTCAAATGGCGTTTTCGCGCAAAATTTGAAAAGTTTTCAAAAAAACTACACCCAAATGATACCTGGGCAAGACATAGTGTTGCCTAGGGGTTGACCATCCCCAAAATCTTTTGAAAGTCAAAATATCGTACCTTGATCGCCATTTGGTTTTTTAAAGTTTTTTTAAATGTATCCCTTGGTCCCCTATTCAATATTTTCTGAAAAATTGAAAAAATATCCTTTGGCCCCTCTTTGATTTTGATTAAAAATTCAGTTTTGTTTAAAATTTTAATTGTTTTAAATTTTTTTAATTCAATCTTTGAGCGCAAGACTAGCCTTTCGCTCAAATCAGAAATAGTAAAAGTGTTAACTGAAAACTTATTTGTTTAAGTTGAGAGTTTAGTCGCCATAATTTTGACACTTTTGAACTTATATCTCATATACAAATATATAACTGAATATTTTGAACGATTACAAGTCATAATCTTTAAAGTAATGATTAAGGGATTAATTTTTTGAATTAAAATGAGATTTACATTTAGATTACTAAATATTACTTTTATTAATAAGACATTAAGGCCCGTATGCACAGAGCATTTAAAGCTAAATCAGGTTTAAATGTTGATGTGCATACGGGCCTAAGAGTTTAACTTTTATTAAGAGATAAAAGTTAAAAAATTGTAATTCAAATATTATGACTGAACTTCAATATAAGCTCTAATAATAGAGTTAACACTTTTTACTATTTTTGATTTTCGCTCGAGGCTAGTCTTGCACTCAGAGATTGAATTAGACAATGCATTAATGAATCAAAAAATGGCATTAAAATGGATCATTTTTAATGATACACTATAAAAGGGAGAAATTTAAGAAATTTGTTGCGAAAAAACTTTTTGGTGGGAACACTATTTTTGATCTAATATTGCCTATTAAAACCGACTAGTTTTGACCCCCTCTAAATTTCGAGAAATCATGAAATGAACCCCTCCCCCCACCACCACCACCACCAAAGTTTCGTAGCTTGCCTAGGTATGATCCAAACCCAACCCATGACCAAACCCAAACCCAAACCCAAGAATTTCTTGGGTTTGGGTTTTAACTTTCTATCACTATTCTGTATCCCGTTTTTATGTAGGCTTGTCTCCCTATCTTGTCTCTTTAAAAAATTAAAATATCGAAGTATCAGTCATTTAGCCTTAAATTTTGCATTTTTTAGCATAAATTTTAAAAATTAGCATTTTTAGCTTAATTTTTAAAATTGTGACTTTTTTAACACTTTTTAGCTTATGTGACCAGATATGCTAAAAGTTTCAGCATTAACTATTGGCTGCCAATATGGTCATAGAGGTCAGATATTGACCTTTAAAATTCAATATTTGAAGCTGTAATTTAAATGAATATCACAATACTATTAACTATATATTCAGTTATTTAGTTCATTGTAAATAAAAAGTAATATTTAGTTTTCTACACTACAGCTTTTCATAATTGATAAAATAAAGCAATTATTTTGTTTTATAGAATTTAGTCATAGAATCGCGACTATTTATAGCTTACGCATAGTATAGAAAATTTGTACCCATAGATTTTTTTGGTGACCCACAAAATTTTTAAAAAAAGTCTTCGCGACCCGTAAACAAAATATTAATTAAACTTAAAGAATTTTATTGAATTAAATGAATGTAATGTTTTTACAGCTACTTTCGTTAATATCAGGTACAATACTATTTAAAGCAGTTAAATCGATACTCAAATCATTTTAAACTGCAAATACCCACACATCATTGAATCCTCAAATCTTCTCGCGACCTATCGATAGCCTTCCGCGACCCACCTTTTGGGAACCTCTGATATGGAAAACAGAAAATATTCTCTGTAAAATTCTTGTGGCTGGAATATAGCATATTCCATCTGTGATTATTATTAGGTTACAACATCTGATTCAGTTCAAACATTAACATTTTCTTAACAGCTTAAAAATCAAAGGAAGTCAAACGATATTTTTTCTGATTTTTTTCACAAGACACTAAATTTAAAAAAATACCTCATATTCTGGAGATTTGAGCTTAAATCTTGACGAATAGTCATCCTAAGTATAATATTTAAAAAATGTATATATAGCACAGATCAAATTATAACTCAAATAAAATTTAAAAAATTTGTGTACAAAACTTTTAATTTAAGAACTTAACGCTCGGTAAACGCTCGCTTAAAAAACTGAGCGCAAAGCGTTTCATTTTTCTCGAGCGCACTCGCCATTTTCCTTCGAGCGCGAGCGTGAGGGCCAAGTGTTTGTATCATTGCGCATAATAATAAAATAATTTATATTAACTTACAGTGATATTAGGGTTACCAAAGCAAAAGGTGGTCGAGAATCTTTACAAATTATACAATATGCCTTAAGGCACTGTAAGGCAGCCTTACACAGTATATATTCTCTATACAATTTCGTAATACTGTATAATATCTCATAATATAAAATTTCAATAATGTTAAACAAATAGTATTTGATTCAAACGTTACTAATGTTTTATTTAATTAGAAAAATGATAAATAATAGCGTTGGCAATTTAGCCTCGTAAGCCTTTAGCCGCGGCTAAAGCTAAAGAATTTTCATAGGGCGAAAGCAAAAAACTACCAAAATTTTTAGCTTTTTTGCCAACACTAATTCGTAGTATATTAAAAAAGATATTTTGACATTATCTCATTTGATTTATAAATTCAAAAATTTTATTTCTATAATAATTTTTTTTTTATAAAATGAGCAAGGCTAACTCAAAATTGAGCAAACATTATCGGATAAGGACCACAGAAGAACTGACAACAGAAAGTGTAAGTGATTCGGGAAAATTAGTCAACCCTTTTGATGACTTTGAGGTGAACTTATTTGTTTGATTAGAATATAAAAATCATTTTATATTCAATGGAATAATTGATTGAGTTTATTCATTATTTCGAGTTTAAGTCATTTCGTAAGGAATGTGTTGTTATTGAAAAAAAAGAAATATAAATGAAATGAATGAAGAGCAATGACCGACAAATTCATTAATATAGCTGTAAATTATTGTACAGTACTGTACAGTACAATCGCTCTCATTAATTAACAGCAAATATCAGTTTTAGTGCTTCTCTATTCTCATTATTGCGCCAATTATTATAAATATTACTCAGAGATATGTTGTCATAGAAACCATTGGATTTTGAGAGATGACTTTCAATGTCTTTATTAAGTCATATTATATTCTCATAACTTATTAAAATAATAGCACTCATCGCTTCATATTTACTTTGCAATTTCGGGCTTTTGCTGCCTTCAAAACTAGTTCAAAAAATTTTTTACTTTGAATTGAAAAAATTATGAATTTTGAAAGTTTGACAATATATCAAAATGAGTCCCTCAAAAAGGATCAGGATTTCTATTTTGAGGGCTTTTATAAATATTTTAAACCTTTTATAACCAGAAGTTTATTTCAAATTCAAACTATTGATATCATACAGTAATTGGACAAACTTCAGACCTTTAGGGGATTTACTTTCAAGATTTCTAGAAAAGCCGGGGGGAGGGGTCGAACCTTATCGGTTTCATAGGTCTTTAATATGTCTTTAATAGGTGATTTTCTCAAATTCAGTTTTTTCGCGCCAAAATTTTTAGGAAATTTCGCCTTTTTTGGAGAATCATTTAAAAATCATATATTCTAATGCCATTGTTAAGCATAGCTCATTAAATTTTTTTGAAGAGATTTTATTTTAAATAAAATCTGAAATTTTAATTAATTTTTTCACTAAAAAATTTCAGAAAATAATCAAAGGTGGGACCAAGGTTCAATTTTTTTACTTATATATTTTTTGGGGGGATTACACCCTAGGCAAACCTATATATGATTGGTGATTCATGTAATAAGTAAACGTCACAAACTTCCACATAATTTTTGAAGAAGGTCTGATCGGTGAGTAAGCTACAGCCTCACTTGTGTGTCAAGATAAATGATAAACATTAAAATAATTGTATTTCAAAAACAATTTATTTAATCATTTAAAGCAAATTCAAAATTAGACAAAAGATTAAAACTTTTCCTTATTTAAAAAATTATTTGTAATATATGTTTCTCATAGGTTTTAGAAAAGTTAGAAAAAGAGGACTGAAATGTACTGCATGTGATAAGCAAGGTATCCTAAATTTTGAAGCTCCAGTGATAAGGGTACTTTTGGGAACTTTGTAATTTCAAGGGGGGGGGGGGGGGGTAAACTTATCGGGTTTGAATGACAATATTTTTGAAGATTTGATTTTTCCACTAAAATTTTTTAAAATGAAATTTTCTCACAAAAAAAACTAAAAAATAGTTTATTAATTAAAAATACAATTAATATCATACGATAATTATTATCATAAGTTATATATGATAAATGTGACGCATTATATCACATTTAAAAACACTTTAAATTAAGTTTTTTCAATTAATTGTTCTAATAATTGTCAGTTTTGAATGAAATTAATAAATAATTATGTAAAAACTGTAAGAGGTATAGTATCTGTACCTCATTTTCATTCAGTACAGATTACAACGCTATACACTTATACTGATTGATATCTAACACTTGTACTCAATATATGTTTAACTCATTCATTATTTGATACTAACCTGAACTTATCCTAACTCTCAACTATTCATAACCTAAACCAAAGCATATAAAAAGAACAGCTATTCCTAATAATAGGTTAATCTTTATTATAACTCAGTATAAGTGAGTCTCTGTCACTGCTACAATAGTAATACCTATTCATCAAATCTGTGATATATTTATGTACCGGTGCTAAACATTTATTATAACAGTTATTGTCTTATTTTGTATTGAATAATGAGTTATATTAATTAAAAGTCCATTTGTGTCAGTTATTGTATTTGAATGTGTGCCTAAACTGTGTTCAAACCAATGAGCTCTACCATCAAAACTGCAACCTCTGCTACACTCAACTATAACAAAACTTACATTAGTATTAGTAATTTACTGACTAAACGTGAGAAGTTGTATATTCGGATCAAAAATTTCTGGGAGTCTAGGAATCACTTGGGGTACCCATTGGGGCTCCAAAATAACTTTCAAGAGCCTTGCACCACCACCCTTACTTAAGTCTGAGTGATCATAAGCTTGAGGGATACGCTTTCTAGAATTTTGAACATTTCCGTCAAACTCATTAAATTTCAAATCCATAATATATTTCTAATTTATTTTAATCTAATAATGATTTCAATACATGTTAGAATTAAAAATTGAAAGTTGGCTTAGACCTTGATGGAAATGTTGGGGCTCGTGCTCGGGCATCATTTTTTTTATTGAGCATTAAGTCAGTAAATTAGTGAATTGTTTTTATATTCTCTTCATTTATGTTTTGTTCACTCAGTACTTAAGTATTTATTTAATATGTTTCAAATAAAATTAACTAAATTATGATTAAATAAAATGTGTTCACAAAACCTTTAAATAAATATTGAATTCTGTTAATCTTTATAAATATAACTACAACTTTAAAACATTTTTGAATCAAAACTTGATTCAATACTGCTCTTAATACACATGTAATATTATTTATTGTTTCAGATAATTTTATTTTAAATTAAAAATTTCATATTCTCTTATTTCTTCAATAAAGTTAATGTTTTAAATTGAGATTCCCATCCCATCCCATTCCCCCTCCATTCCAATGCGTTTTGTGATTCCCATTTTCTTTCAGTACTCTAACGTACTCTAAAACTTTAAAATCTCATTTATTGATCAATACTTTTTGTAGCAAAAGATATAAAGAATTACAAGAAAAATATTGTGATCTTATATCAAAAATCACAAATGTCTGCACAAATACTCAGAAAATGTCTTTTTGCAATTACTGTGTTATCTTCTCTAAAAGAAAAATAAGAAAAATAGTTTTCATTAAATGTGAATTCGTGTCTTGTCGTCAATTTTTTCCAATTTTATTCAACACATATTTTTGTTTCTATTTTGAGTTAAAGCGCAACTAAAATCCCACTTGAGATCTAACAGATTGAACAATAAAACAAAGTATTGAAAAGTGTATTACAAAAAGTGACAAATTTTCAACAGTTCTATTAGTCTTAAGTTTTTTTATTCTTTTTTGTGACATTATTTGCTTTTTATTTCTGAATCGATGTCTTTTCTTAATTGAAATCATTATAAAACTATTGATTCATTAAATGAAATTTGATTTATTTGTTATACATTGTAATGAATATATTCTTTTAGATATGACTGACATTTGAAAATTACACTAAAATAATTGAAATATTCTATATGTTAATAAAAATGCTCTATTTTAAGAATACTGACTTGTGAGCAGATTCATATTTTACATTATTCAATATTATAAATTAGTTTTGAAATAATTAATTTAAAAATCTGTTGAATACTCAATAAAATGAAATACTTTTTTTTAGATTCAGAATAAGTTAACGAAATTTTTAAATTGCAAAATAATAGAGTTTGATAATCATATTTTCTTTTCATTTTCTTATTTCTTAAAAAATGTTATACTTTTCGAGATTTAATGCATAAATGCATATAAAATTTTGACTGCAATAATTCTTTGCATATCAAATGAGTGAATCGCAGTTTTCTTCTATTCCACTCGTTTTTACATTTAATACTAACGTTTTCTTAACTCTCATAAATTATGAATTATAATAAATGTGAGAGTGCCAGAGGCATCGCGAACAATATACAAATAAAAATTGATTTTTATGTCAAAATTACAAAATTATTGGACTTTCAAAAATCGATATAATTCTTTCTTTCAATGCTTTCAATTAATTATTGTATACTATGAGCAAAAGATTTCTTAATTCTTCATTTATCTAATAAAATATCGATTAAAACTATATTACAGACAATTTTCTTGAATACAATTCAAGAATTGAATAAATTGCGAATTTGCTCAGGAAATAAGTAATGTGTTTCTATAGCAGTCTCTATTTTGAGAAATCACGAATTTTTTTCTTTTAGTTAAATCTTTCGTAAAATGCAAAATGAGTTCCAATCATGAAATAAGGACTAAAATAAGATTACATTTATGTTCAGAAAAACACGAAAATTGGAGAAATTCCAGAAATTCCCCAAAATTTTGTGAAAATGAATTTTTATACCTTGGTCTCCCCTTTGATTATTTTTTAGTTTTATGAATAAGTAAAATATTTCATGATATTTGTTAGAAATTAAAAAATTAAAGATTACTTCTATTTGAAAATTATACGCGTATTTTTAAGTCTAAAATATATTTGAGAAAAATGTTGAGTTTTCTTAATCTATGGATCTCTCTGAAAAAATTAAAAATATTTTGCGCTTAAAGTTATTTTGCACGAAAAATGTCTCAGAGAACCAATGAGCTTGAACCCATCGATTTTGAGGATTCCGTAAGCTACTGGACTGGAGCCTTGAGGCTTGCAATGCCTGCGTTTAGAAAAACGGCAAAACATGACTTAAAAATTTTCGACATTTAAATGTCAATTGTTTTAATTATTTCTTGAGCTAAATAAGTATTAAAACGTGTACAGTTCCCTCGAAAAGTAAGGCACACTTTTAAGATATATACTTTAGTTTATAGCACACGATAATGAAATAACATCCAAACTCTTTTCAATCTGATAGAGTGATAGTTGAATGAAATTTATATTAAACTGATAGCGATTCAGAGATAAAAAATGTTTTCATAGCTTGTCATAGTCTGGTCATAGTTTGGTTAAAATAAAATTAGAAATTTTCGGTTAAAACATTTTACTCAATATTTTTATGTTTTTAGTAAATATATCTAATTTTAATTTATTATATCGATTAAAGCGTTTAATATTTAGGCCGTTATTTCACAGATTTGATATTTCTATTTTTCCATTTCCTGAGCTCTGTTTAACCATATTTAAAGAATTTAATTAACTTTATTTGAAAGTACTTTTAACCGAAAATAAACATTGAAAGCATGCTTTTTTATCTCATGTTCAGCTTTAATTATTACTTAATATCATACTTCAAACGATAAGTTAAGTTCAATTTTTGAACTCAACTTAAAATTTTTATTTGTTTTTGAAAGTCTGTACTAAACTTATCTAAGGTTTACTTTTTATTTAGCTTTGAAAAGTTTTATTATATCGGACTCAGTTTAATGAAAGTATATATCTTTCTAAAAAAGTGTGCTTTACTTTTCGAGAATACTGTAATTATTATTTTATTCAAAAATTTTTATTTTCCAAAAAACTTCGCGAAATTTTGTTTAATCAAATCACGAAAAATAAAGACTCTGGTCATTAGTTTATTTCAATGAATACTAACGCTAGTCAAGAATGTTATGAACTTAAATCAGTTGAGTTTTTCAAAACTTTACCTCAAACTCAAATAAACTTAAAATTTTTACAAAAAAATTTACCTAAAAAGTTAAACTTCGAAACTTAAACTCATATAATTCAAAAGTAAAATTCATTGATTTATAAAAAGTTTTTGTTTAATAAACTTTGATTTAATCTTAACCAGTTATTGGTAACTCGTCGCTGCATCAGATATTAGATGGCAATCCCAACTCATCGGATCGAATGTTTTGTCAATATCCGAACTCTTTAACAATAAAGGTATCATAGGGTTGGCCTGTGCTTTGAAGCAGAGTTTTTATAAGGTATGGATGTGAGTCAGGTATATGTCTGTCAAAGAGAAGCAGAAATAGGTAAATTGAAGGGCGTGCACAACTTTGCATCTATAATCATTGTCTATAATAAAATTAAAGAATTAATAAGTTCAAAAATATGTGTAAGTATTAAAAACTGAATAATAGGTAAGCTCAACCTCAAGCTAAAGCTTACATGGAGTGAGCTTATGAACATCACTAATCATTAGTTAAGCTATGTTCCCACTAACACTTTAAGTTAAGGTACTTTACCTTAAAATAAAGGAACAGGTGTTTCTATTATCCATTTGTAAGGAATCTCTTAGAAATGTTAAAATGGATGACATACAAGTTATTTTATATAAATATATTCGTACAACAAATCAATTTAATGATTGAGGCCCGTATGCACACTTACATTTAAGCCTGGTTTAGCTTTAAACTCGGTTTAAATTTGAATTGTGCCAATGGGTTTTAAACCGAGTTTAAAGCTAAACCAGGTTTAAATGCGAGTGTGCATACGGGCCTCAATATTTAATGAATTCAAATTTTAATATTGGATGAACAAACGCACTCATTAGTAACGTAATAATTGAATATAAAGCCATTATTTTATCAATTTTGCTTAATATAAATTTATAGTAAGAAAGAATGCGTTCCTATCAAATCTTTAGAGTCTCTTCCTATCTCTTAAGTGTTCCTTTAGTGCTAAAGGGATCCCTTAATTTTAAAGGCTACACTGCGACTCTTACAATTGCGATTCTTAGAATCCCTCTTTTAAAGCCCCTGAACAGCTGCTTAACCCATTTTACAGCAAAGAAAACCTTTGATTTTAGTTATTTTAAAATTAAATAAGAAACCTTTATCTCAAGTGTAAGTGGGAACATAGCTTTATCACCGCTAAAGTTAAGCTATTAAAATGTTTTAAAGTTAATACTCAAATTTTAAATAAATTATGTAATTCTTGACTTATTCGTCAAATAATCATAATCTTTCTCCATAGAAAAGTTTAATTACGAAAATAGTCATTAAAATCAATACTATCTCTAAAATTTCGTATAATTTTACAATATATAAAAATTATATGGTGAATAAATCAAAATCATTATAAAATATCTAAGAGCTGATAAAAAATTTTTATAAGATAACTTATTTCAAAAACTTGAATTAAACACCGGTCTCAAACCATTAGGAAAACTATATTAAAATGCTATATAATCTGAGTTTTACAGTTTTCTGTTATATAAAATTTGATAAAGTTATGTTATAAGTGTTTACAGTCAAACCGAAAATTTAATATTATTTTTTAAAAGGAAAATTTTTACTATACTTGTATCAAAGGAGGACAGTGGACAAGACCTCCGAATGGAAGACTATGCTCCCCAAGATAAGAAAGTTGGCAACGCTAGTCCCAACTTAAGCTAAAGCTTGGGTATTTCGATATAAGCTCAAGCTTAAGCTCCCACAAAGTGAGCTTATGACCATCGCTTCATATAAATGTATACATAGACTTACATTTGCATAGTAAAGTACTTGTTTTCAATATAGCAGTACTGTATATGAGAATCTTTGCATTGCTCTCATTCATAAGAAGCGCTGTTTTGGTGTTCATAGATTTGAATTTTGATGGCAAACCTCTATATAATTGCAAATATATGTTTCCATCACAACAAGTTCTTAAGATATTGTTTAAACCGATTCTTGTTAGTACTGTAGAAATAAACCACTAAGTTATGAATATTAATGATTTTGAATGAGAAAAGGACTATATTTGATATAATATAATAACTACTAAGGGTATTATGTGATACTGGCATTCATCTAAGACTTTCTTTATATTATATCGCATACAGAACAACTATATTAACTATGCTGCATGAAAATTTTTGTGCTCTTTTCAGTATTATTGTTCACATAAGACTTTAATTTATTTTTATGGTTTGTTTAATTCTGACTTTTATTTAAACTTATGAAAAGAATCCAAAAACAAGAATAGAAAAATGCATTAATGAATCGCATTTTCATTTAATGAAGAAAATATTCCAAATATTTAATTTGACTGCTTTTCTAGAAAAGAATGAATTTATAAGAAAACAAATAAACTTTAATTAGCAAATAAGCAAAAATGAATTTTAAAATAGAAACTATTAATTATTGGTTTGATTTGAAACAGTTAATTATGATTTGTGTGATATCTTTTCTAATTTTGTTCTCATTATTAAATAAGTTTTGAAAAACTGATAAAACAATTCCTATACTGAAAATATATCCCCATTTTCGTAGAAGTCTTTAGACAATTACCAGTAATAAGGTTTTAATGTGAAGCTGAAGCATATGTTTATGTAATTTATTCTTAGGAGCAGACACTTTGCGCTGTAATCATCACTTAAAAGATGCAGACAAATACCCATATTAAGTGCAATTAAAATTTTGGTGAACATGACTACTGGTAGTAAAACTAAATGCTTTAGCTCTTGAAGTGCGTGTTTCGTACTTTAAGTTAATCAATATTTTTGAGTGGAAATTATTGTTTCCTCACATTTAACCTCATTGTAATCGATATGAGAGAAAACTAAAACTAAAAAATAGGCTTTAAAACAAAACTCACGTATTTGGTAGAAACAGAGATAATTAAATGCATTGAAAAATTAATTAATAATAATAAATGCTTTCATTTAGCAATTTAATTATTCGAGATTAAAAATATAAAAATTAGAAATTTGTCTCTAAAATCTGTCTAAAATATGTGTCAAATATAAATACCATTTTAGATATAATTAATAACTAAAAATTTATACTATTTTTTCTCATTTGCATTAAATTCCTTTTGAGCGTAAAAAGTTGACGAAATGATCACTAAAAAGAGTCAAATGAGACTCACATGAGTGTAAGGCATAATATCTTCATTCTATGTAAACATAGTTGAAGTCCTATTTCTCCTATAATTCTTATGCGCGTAAACATTTGCAGAAAATGATTTGCTTGCGTGAAAAGTACAGTACATTTAATGACATTATTTGTTCGTTATATAACTTATCAAAGAGAGTCTCAGACTATACTATACTTTCTCATTCATAGTTTTTCTCTTCTCTCTCAAGTTATGTTTACATTTGCTTTATGTTACGCTTTCTCAATAATATAAAGAAAGACATTAGTTGTTGGGTATGTTGGGTTTGTTGGACCAACACTAACACTAATACTAACACTAATGCAATTACTAATTCACTCACTATTTGTATATTACAGTCTACTCTTGATTTTACTCAATACTAAGTTAGTATAAAAATCTGTTCAATTATCTAAACTTTGAACTGCTTTTTCTCGAATAATTTTGGGGAAATTTTTCTAATGAGCCGTTTATTAATTTTTGTTATAAATCACTGCAATTTTAAGGCAAAATACAAGTTATTGTCTGAAAACAGATATTCTCCTGGTTTCTGACATTGAATTAAGGATACCTTTAATATGATTAGTTCCAGAACTAATGCTTTCTTATAAATTGTAACCATAAGTACTGGTAAGCAATTAATTCAATTGCAGTCAATGTAATGTTATTACATTCTTAGGCCAACTGAAACAATATAACAAAAATAAAATAAGTTAACTATTAATTAATATTACCTTTTAATTAAATACTGTATCCTATTATTGTGATTTTCTTATCACATATAATACACTTGGAATTAAGCCAAAAATTATAATCGCATCCAAATCAATAACTTTTATTTGCTCAAAAAATTTAACGTTTTATAAAATTTAATCGTTTTATTGTTAACATATTTTATTTTATTTTTTACTCTTATAACAATTTAATTGTTCCAATCAAATAAAATCTCTTAA
Organism: Nanhermannia elegantula; assembly: GCA_034699485.1. Lineage (NCBI taxonomy): Eukaryota > Metazoa > Arthropoda > Arachnida > Sarcoptiformes > Nanhermanniidae > Nanhermannia > Nanhermannia elegantula. The sequence goes on along the minus strand of JAQGCH010001315.1, from coordinate 3,043 downwards.
ATCTAAATCTTTTAGAAATTTCTTAAAATAAATCAATAACTCATAATAGCTTTCTATAAATTATAAATCAAGATATAAATAAGCGTTGCTAACTGTCCCGGTATGACCGGGACTGTAACAGAATCGATCTCTGTGTTTGGGTTGACAAATGGACTTGTTAATTTGTCAAAGTTTCAATATCTCTTAGATTTGCCAAAGTGGTCGCGGACTGCCTATAATATAATACTCTTAGCAGTACTTATAAACTATTACTTCAGGATAAAATTTTAAATATTCCATTTTAAAAGCTTAAAATGAGTAAATAAACCCTAACTATAATTAAATAATTAATTCATTCAGCAAATAATGCAAACATTATTATAGAAATTGCTAAAAGCCTCGTTAAAATTGAGAAATATGTTGAAAAGTCAAGGGATCACATAAAGAAGAGTTGGCAACGCTAACATAGTGTATAATCTATACACTATATTAGCGTAGCACAGTCTCGCAAATTATTTGAGTATTTGTTAAAAATTATTTGACAAATTTTTTCTATTTTATAGGTTTATTCTTAGAATTCAAATATTTAAAAATGATTCTAAAAGTAAATTATTTTCTTTCAATGAAAGTTTAAATAATGTACATTCAAAAAAACTTTCCTCAAATTTCATTAATATTTAGTACAAGAAAATTGCTTAAAACTAGGGGAAGGGGTTTTGCAAATGAGTGTACTTTTAAAAATTAATTCAAATTTCAAAACTAATTGAACCAAACTTTATATTTTGTTTATAATGAGGCCTTTGTCTGGGAATTTAACCTTTAGTGTGATATAAACAGGAATTGGTTGGATTGAACTGCAGCAGCTCTTCCCATGATGTTTTGTAACAGCTGAAGGATCGCTCAACTTCGGCGCTTCAAATCGGTTTAATAAGTGTTTATAAACAATAAGAGCCAATAGTTTAAAATTTTTAAAAAATTCTAGTCATTAGGATTATATATACATGAATTACATATATACATACATATACATTCGTGAATTCTAAGAGGATGTATTTTTAAATATTTATCTTTCATATAGTCATAAACTCAATGGCATAAAAAACTTATTTATTAATATACTATATTTTTTCTAAGAGAATCATCGCTTGTTTTACAGTTTGAGCATATTTTTCACAAATTAAGTTATTTTAATTTATGTGAAATTATTTGATTAAATAATTTAGGTGTCTTTGTGTGTGGACAAACTCTATACTATTATACAAATATTTGCTAAATTCTAAATAAATCATTATTTTATTAGTTTTGATTTTCATTAATCAATTAGAAGAAAAATCTATGAGAAAAATGCCGACTGTTTGAAGAAATCCAGAGATAAGACAAGTATGTTATAACTTATAAGTATGATTGTGTCTCAATAACCAATAATTAAAGCACTGTATAGTAGAGATAAAACTTTTCTTAATTTTTTACCCTAATCCGGGTTAAACCCGAATTAAGGTGGAATCCTAACCCTGTCCAAACCCTGGTTTTGCACACGTGTCCTAATCCAACCCAATCCACCCCGCCAACAATTAAAAATCTCATGATAAATTCTGTAAATTCATATTAAGTTATATAAAACTATATTTGATTTAATTAACTTTTGGAGTCAACTTTTATCACTAATATCTATTGAGTCATTTGTTTTAAGCGAATTATTAATTTCACTTATTTTTTATATCAAAAATTAAAATATTAAACATTATCGTAAATGTGAGTAAAACTGGTTATATCGTGATATTTAAATTATTTAAAATGAACTTGGTTCCATTCCCAAAACTTTTTCTATGAATTTATAACTAAAGTAGAGCTATGTTCACACTATTCATTAATGAAGTTTACTTAATTATATATCACTGAAGTAAAAATGATAAATGCGTTCACATTATACTTCATTAATTAAACTACCAATATATTTGTCAATATTTCTTTATTTTTAAATGAAAGCATTAAAAGTATATGTCTCTTTTCACAATGAATTTCATTAAAGGGTTCACATTACTTCATTAATGAAATTGAATTTCATTAATGTAGGGTTGATAATAAAATTCTTTAATGAAATGTTCGATAAAAAGCTGTCTATACTTTTCATTAAACTTGAATTTCATTAACGAAATTCATTAATGAAGATAATGTGAACAAGGCTTAAGTATAGTCAACAAACTTTATATAATTACAAAACCGGCTTAAAAATAAAGAAGCATTAAATAACATAAGACGTGAAATCTGATTGGAGTTCGTATGTATTTGTATAGGTATAAATAAAAATCATTTAATTTAATGCTTTAGTTAAAATAAATAAAATTTTTAAGTTTTTTTATGTTATTAAAAATTCCGAGTTTACCTGATAGCACGGGCCTAACCCGTTGATTTTATATTGTAACCCTAACCAAGGCCCAACCCAACTCATTGGGTCCCGCGTTACACCTCTAATGTATAGTATAATTTTTACCAATGCCTTGCCCTTTGCCAATTACGATAAAACTGTGAAGTTATTCGAAACTATACTAGTATTGAAAAGCTGTAGTTTGTGATATAAATAATTATACTGTAGTTGAATATTTGTCTTAGTGGTTGCTTTAATATAAAAACATTTTAAAACTTTTAAATTAATACCAATATAATAGCTAATAAGCATAGAATTGTATAATGCGCAATAATTTATACATATTGCTATTCATATTAAGTAGTGAATTGCTATTAACGTCGCAAAGCAATGTCGTTCCCATTAGTGATCAATTGATGAAAAGCACAACTATTCCTAAAGATGAAAATTCATTATTGTCAGCAACAGTACACTTAAACACTAATAAATATGGTTTAACGACGTGGTGGACAAAACATTTTGCAAATCAGACGCAAAAATATCTTGATTTTAAAGGTAACGAACAGATAAGTATTCTTCCCTCTGCTGATGAATCGATGGCATTAGCGGTTTCCTTAAAAACGGGGATTTATAACGAAAGTCACACTGGAGTTAAGCGTGAGGTAGCAGTTAATGTAACCCTTAAAATGATTACATCAC
>JAQGCH010001314.1:0-16245 GCA_034699485.1 Nanhermannia elegantula | reverse complement strand
TGTATAGCAGTTCAGATTATAGCTATCATCAGCCAAACTATGATCGGAACCATCAGAAAAATGATTATAAACAAACTTATCAACAACCCAATTATGGCGGATATAATCATAGTTATCAACAAATAAGTGGTGGAAATTATAACAGAACTAACCTTCGATCTCCGTATCAAAACCTTCCCGGAACTTATCAAAAGAGTGCGTACAATAAACAGCTCTATTCATCGGGAAAGAGATATAGCGCACAATCAGTTTATGGTTCATATTTGGCGAATGGTGCCTATCAGTATCACTCAGCCAAGTGTTCCAACCATTATGGACAGACCCCTCAATTGTCTGCCAATGACATGGAATCAGCATTCAGTTATGCTCACAAAGAGCTCGGTTCTTATGGTGAAAGGTATGGAAATAGATCGGGATATTCTCATTACGCGCCAGCATTGCAACTAAAAGAAAAAGAAGCAATTCTTATGGAATATGTTTCCGAATATTTTGCTAAATAGTAAGAACTATTAATTCATTTTCTAATTTAATTACACCATTGATTGGTTTTATTGAAATAGCAAGTGCTTAAGCAAATACCAAACGACTACATTCTTGCCTGCAGTTAAAGTTGGACATCAGTATACGGACAACAATAAATACGGAGATACGAGTTGTTATTCGAGTTACGGTAAGAAGGGTTGGACTCTTCAATGTCCTGATTATAATAGTCCTTATCGTACTATTGACGGCAGTTGTAATAATCGAAATCACCCTTATTGGGGAAAGTCATATGTCTGTCATATAAGACTATTACCTCCTGACTATGCTGATGGCGTATATGCGCCTCGAATGTCATCAATTGGCAGACCATTGCCGAACGCTCGAACGTGTTCTAACATTCTGTCGCCTGATTTGCCGTTTGACTCGTATTACGTGCACATGAAAATGGCATTCGGACAGTTCGTTAATCACGACATTACCCAAACACCTGTACATGGAAGTTATGCACATACCAGTGACCATAGCGGTCCATCCGATTGCTGCAAAGATCGTCACCATAAACAATGTTTTCCAATAGACATCGACCCGAGTCCTTATGATTATCAGTACAGCAATTATAACAATACGTGCCTTAATTTCATCAGATCAGCGCCATGTCCTCTGTGTGATCTCGGTATAATTTGATTCTATTTAATTTCATTACCAAATAAATACTTCACTTCAACATAACTTCTGTAATAAATAGACTCAAAATAATATTTTGTTGAACTCATAATTAATATTAGTTTTGTTTTAAGGGCCGCGACAACAGTTGAATATCGGGACCTCTTTTATCGACGCCTCAACTGTCTATGGCAGTACTGTTAACAAATCCACTTCTTTACGAACATTAAAATATGGTGCGGTTTTCTTGAATCCATATAATTTCAAAATTACTTAATTATCATTATATAAATACTATTTTCTTTAATTTTTAGGACTGCTTACTGTAAGTCAAGATATTTACGGAAAACCCATTTTGTTGTCCACTTCAACTCCATATAAAAACCAATGCAGTCCTCCGACATCTAGTATGCAATGTTTCGTGTCTGGTGACCAGCGAGTTAACCAACACCCGTCCCTAATGGTATTCCACACTGTATTGGTTCGTCGTCATAACGAACACGCCACTGCTCTCAGATATATAAACCCTCACTGGACTGATGAGATATTATTTCAAGAATCGAGAAGATTATTAATCGCAGAATTACAACACATCACTTATAAGGAATATTTGCCAATCATTTTTGGTCCAACACTAATGAATTATTACAGTCTAAATGTTGGACAATATGGTTATACTAATTACGAGCCATACACAGATCCGACCACTTGGAATGATTACGCCACCGCTGCCTGCAGGTTCGGACACTCGCAGATTCAGGGCTTTCAAAGCACATCCTGCAATCATGGCAATCGTTATAATTCAACTGATGGTTTTTGGCTTAGAGATCGGTTTTTCGATCCGTCCCATTTATGGGAAGGAAAGGTATTTACTTTATTCTATCATAAGGTTCATTAACAGCCTTAAACTTTCAAATTCACTTAAGGTATAATTATGCAGATATAGCATCAAAAATGATTTATTTTTCAGACATATATATCCTTATATTATGAGTAGAGACGAGAGTTTTCTGCAGCCAAAAAGTCACTTTCGTTACACAAAATGGCATTTTCGGGAACAAAGTTAGAAACAACCCTTTTTAATGAAAAATGATTTTTAAAGTATTTAATGTTAAATACAATGCACTCAATTAAATGAAGTCATTCAATTTAATCATAAAGTGTTCATATTGTTAAGCTTTAGAAATATATAACCAGGATTTTGCTTAATCTCACTCAAATGCCTTTTATAAACAATTAATTCTAAGAAATGTTGATATAAAAAACTTGTTTCTACTCAAGAGACATTTGATTTCAATTAATCCTTAATAAAATAGAGAAAAATAAGTTATAAAGCTTCAAATTCTAGAGAAAATCATCAAATTCGGGGAAAATCTTCAAAATCCACAAATTTGGGAGGCTTTACATTAACTAATTTTATGTTCTTTTATGCATATCTATGACTCTTGACATTACTTCAGCTTATTTTTAAAATTCGGGAAAATCGGGAGTTTCCCGAAAGTCTCGCCTCTAATTATGAGATGTAAATGCTTTCGTATGCAAAACTTTTGAAACTCACAAAACAAGTGTTATAAATGCAGTATTAATTGAATAATTATTATATTTAACATACTATATGTTTATTTAAGTTTTATCTATAAAGTAATACAGTACACATCAACAAATTCTATTTTATTACTATAATCAAAATTAATATGATATATCATTTATTTGTCATTTTTTAGATTCTAATTTTTACAAATATCAGCAAAAATATTCTTATACTATATTTGCGATACTTTTTTCAAAATCAAAATTATATGTTTTACTAAGGGTTAGATGAATGATGAATAAGAGTTTATCAGATTTATGATAAGAAGTCGAGAAATTGTAATTAATCTCTGATTAAAAGTCTAAACATTGAATCTTTAAATCACAAAAAATTAATCAAATTAAATCATTTTTGCCGTCATTTTTTAAAATGAATTAATTACAAAAGTTTTAAAGCTTTCAAATAAAAAGCATCTGAAAGGACAGCATTGAAACAAGATTTTGTATGACAACTCTAATTATAACCAACTGTTAAATTGTTATAGTTTTTCCTCATTTTATCCTCAAATGAGTGAAAGTATTTGAAAATAGAACAAATTTGATACTATTTATTAATGGTCTCGTTTCCTCATAACTCCTTTAATTCGCTTTCATTTACACTTAATATTTATATAAATATGGTTCTAAATATATTTCATTCATATGAAAATCAGACTAATTTGCATTATAGTGAATGAAAACCTGATTTATAAAGGAAATCGATAATAAATAGGTTGTAATCACAGCCGTAATTAGGGGTGGGCAGAGAGGCTATAGCCCCCCAAAGACTTTTGCTATATCGTGGATTTTTCCTATGTCTAGCCCACCCCAAACTGAAAATCCTGGTTACGGCACTGGTCGTAATACAAGACAGCCACAAAATTAGTATTTTAATCGATTCGCGGAAATAACTAAATTATAAAAAATAGTAGAATGAGCTTATTTGAGACGACAAACCAAATAAGTTTTCCTGAAAAGTAAATAAGACTTATTTAGAATAAGATCAGATTTCAATTATCTGCAAAATACTTTTTTCATCTGAGAATAAATAGACTAAAGTCTAAAGATAACATCTATTAATAAAAAGCTTGCATTTAGTAAAGCACTGCTTAACTATCAATAACACAATATCTCAATGGTGTTAATGGAGATAAGTCTCATAACTTTATGTATCAGTCATTTAAAATTGTGAATTCTGGTCAAATTAATTATATTTAACTAATATTCTTATAAAAGCACATAATTTAGTGTTAATTAATAAATATTTGATGTGTTAATATTTTCCAGATCGATGGCGTCTTGTGTGGATTGCTTAAAGATAGATCCAAATCAGTTGATCCTTACTTTACAAATGATATCAGAAACTATTTGTATAGAAAAAAAGGAGAAAAATTTGGATCTGATTTAATTTCAATAAATATTCAGCGCGGACGTGACCACGGGATACCCGGTTATGTCAATTATTTGAAATATTGCTTTGGCTATGAGGTGAGCTATTTTTGAAAGTTGTTTTGAAAATGAAATACAAGTAATTATCACTTCTGTGTAATTAAAGGTGCATTCCTGGGAGGATTTGGAACGTTTTATTCCTACAGAGACAGTGCATTTGTTCAAACAGTTGTATAAGTGAGTGACGAGTCGTTAAATTAAATGTTCATAAAATTCATATTCACTGCTATAAAACATAAATTTCAGGTCTTGGAAAGACATAGATTTCTATATCGCAGGAATATCTGAACGACACGTCCCTGACGGAGACGTTGGACCAACTTTTTCATGTGTTCTCGGCATTCAATACTATCATTTAAAGTTTGGCGATCGCTATTACTATGAACACGGGGGTCAAAGTGGAACATTCTCTTTGGGTATATTATAACATTCATTTCATATCTTCTTAGTCTTTCATTCTTTCATTAACAGCACAATTGAATAATATTCGCGAGACTACATCACTCGCAAGACTGTTGTGCAGAACTAGTGATTATTTAGATGGAGTACAACGCTATGCATTCTTTCCTGAATCTCAATACAATCGCAAAACTCCGTGCAAAGACTTTCCAGAACTGAATTATAATTTATGGAAAGATAAAGCAATTTATTGAAATGTTATTTTGAAAACAAGAGTATCCAATAAAAAACTTGTTTAATGAGCAAATATTTTTTCAGTATTCAAAAAGAAGCTTTTTATCTTATATTTAATACTTTAACATAAAAATTGAATGTTGTAATAAAACAATCCTATCATAAAAAAGAAGGCCTGCTTTATATTGCGTTAATTCACTCATTTTATAAATTAAGACCAAATACACAAAAAGTAAACACATAAAAAAACGTTACACAGGTTTAAGTATTATACAGGTATTATATATCATAAGTTTAGAATACTCTTCACATTAATAAACATCTTTAAATTTATTGCTTTATTTAAATGCAAATTTTAAAAGCAAACATTATTCTGATTCTTGTTATTTTTGAGGTTTGCACATTAGGTTCTATTAATAAGTTTTTAAAAAAATTACCTGTAATTGATATATAAGTATAGAATTAATTATTTCGCACATAAGTGAGCCTGGATCTCAATTTTGATTTATTTTTCTATTCAGATGTTATACAAGGGAACGGTTGCTTTCTCCGAATGTCAAATCTTAGAACTATCTGAGAGCCTGTATACCTAATTTTTGATTAAGATTAACACAAATATTGAGATTTTTAAAAATAAGTTTAAAAAATTTACAATAAATGAGTCATAAAAATATAGTTTACATTTAATATATGTTTTATTCGTATGCTTACTCAATTTTTGGTCAAGTATTAATACAATATCTTAATTTATACTCAATGCAAAGTATTTTCAAAATGGTATTCAATGGGTTAATGAGTATTCAAGTTAGAGCATTAAAGCGTAGTTTCTGGCAGTTTCGAGTTTATTTGGATTTTCATTTACGAGACTATTAAAGCATTAGTCTTACGAGTCTTACGAGTTGGTCTTTTTATGAGGTTGTCCCAAATCTTTCTTTACTAATGTTATCTTGTATTTGGAAATCACATATGAATACTAATTAAAAACACTTGCACTTAATATTATACATGATATAAATAATCCCTAAATGCTAGAACTTATCAGATTAACACTAAAACGATCAAATCTGAACACCTGATCGCTAAATCATTCGCTTATCTTTTGAAAACCAAATATTTCGCATTATTTCATAAATTAAATTCAATTTTGTTGATATTGAATTAACTGTTGCTTTTGTTTAAATGAATGTTTTGGAGTTAATAAAATATTTTCAAATCACTTTTGTGGCAAATGGACTAAAGAAAGATTTGTCATACATTTGAGTTTGTATTTAAGATAATATTGGAGATAAGCTGTTATCAATTGAAGGCAATTCAGAACAATTGTTTCAAAACAATACAGTATACAAACCTTAGGATTATTTTAATCCATTCGAGTCTAATATTTTAAATTTTATTTTCTATGAATTAGAAAATTTTAAATTAATTTTAAGAAGCATTTAATTATTTTATAAGTTATATTCACTAATCTCTTAGTATTTATAGATTTAGTCATTGATGAAATGAAATTTAGGAATAAAATATAATTACTATTCATCTGCTATTCATAACTAAACATATTATATATTATATAATATAAAAATAATAACTAATAAAAGTTGAGTTTTTATTTTCTATTTATTTCAATTAAGCTTTTATTTGAATGAAGTTTTTATAAATATTTGAATATCAAAATTATTTTCTATTTTCCATTTACAAATCTTTTGTTTGTAATGTTTTTGAGCATTTCTATAAAAGTCCTTCCAAAAGCTCATTGTTCTGTGAATGGTCTGCAGCAGTAGAACGAGTATTACTTGATATGAAGTGCATTTCAATCAATTTTAAATCTTATAGTTAATGAGCAATCCTATAAAGTAGCTCTTTGTCATTCAAATCAAGAAATCATTAGACATTCAAACAAACAAAGAGTTAAGGCTTTATCTCATAGTTATTGACTCTCTATTTCTTAAGCATTAACTTTTTGAATAAACTTTTTAGATCACAATAAATAATTTAAAAGTTAGATATTTAAAAATGCATCTAAAGTTCAGTGGACCTGAATTACAGTGAAAAAATAAGTGTCATTAATATTCTTTTGAGTTTGTAATTTTTAATCATAATCATTACAAATAATTGCAATATCATTCAGAGTTAGTGTCATTTAAATAGCTTAATATTTGAACTTAGTGAAGGAAAAGTTAGGAAATTTCAAATCCATATCAACCCAAATCCAAAGTGTTTTTTAAAAAATGAAACCCATACCCAACATTTTCCAAACCCATGATTAGACAATCAAACACATAAGCCTCAGCCTAGGCTCACTACACTTGAGTCTGAGCCTAGGCTCACAGCATTAGAGCCTAAGCCTGAAAATGAAATACATTGTAATTTTTGTCTAATAACATTATTATTTATAATTTTTCAACAATCTTACGTTCAATTTCATATAAATGATACTTAATTAATATGATTATCAAATTGTAATTATAAATGTGAAAATGAAGTACTTCTGTTTGATTCTTAAATAATATAGACACCGAATCATAATTAACAAATTATAGACATGTCATTTAATCCTCAAACTCTTCTATAATTGGTTAATTTGATACACTTAAACTTGTAGAACTCTATCTCAAAAGAGAACACAACAATTCGTGAACGGAAAGTTAGCAATTTTCAAATCCATGCCCACCCAACCCATCAGGCTCTAAACCCATACCAACCCAAACCCAACGAGTTTTCAAAAAACTATACTTAAACCCAAGTTTAGGTTTCAACTTTCCTTCACTAATTTGAACCTTTCATTAAGTGATAAAAAATAATTTAGTTGTTTCGCCGCTTTTAGCCCGCAATGAGATGATACTACAATTTATTGCTTCGAAAGCAAAAAATAGCTCAATTTTAATTATTTATTTGTTTATTTATTCTTAATTAATACTTGAGCTCTAATTAACCACGAATTTATTAGATATGATTTATTGCTTTTAAATTCTTTTGTTTTAGTTTTTATTATGCTTTTGTTTGCAACGCAGAAATAACAGTTAAACCATTTCGCAAATTTTCAATTTAGATTAAATATTGACTGATTCTCTATTAATTAATATTCAATACATTTTCACAATTGATAACAATTTTGAAGAGGATGACCAAAAAACATGTGCCTCCAAGATATACAATATAGCAATATAAGGCATCGACCTTTGCAGCCAAAATATTAAACATCGGAGTAAGCTTTTAAATCAGGTCAAGTGAAGTGGGACGCTATATTTGACAAAGAGATGCTACTACTCATTAACAGAGCCTTGACTTTGTCGGACAAATGCACTCTAGATTTGTCCAAAATCGGAAGTAAACCACAAAAAAATTGTACTAAATTTTGGCATTTTTTAAATAAATACCTAATTCACTGATCAATAACTATGACTATAATTCAATAATATTGCAGATAAACAAGAAATGCTAACTATTAATTTGTAAATAGTTTATGAGCTATTTTTAAATTTGATAAAATTTGTTAACAAAGTAAGTCTTAACTAATTTTTAGAAACTTATAACATTGTCAAAAAGTTGACCTGTAATTGAAAAAATGAGATTTTATTGAAAAAGTTAATTTTGCGATGAATTGAATTGGAAAATTGGAGAAAAGTGTGAACATTTACATTAATCGGAATATAAATATGACCTCATTTTTCTTGTTATTAAATGATCGCGGCATTCATTTCTTGGTTTACTAATTTTTAGAGCATTAGAGAAAAGGTCGTGTTTCCGACTAAGTCATGGCTCTGGTCATTACAATAAGTAGAGAACGCGCCAATCAAGTAAAATGAGGTAGAAGTGCATTAGAACTTGTTTTGCAGAAAATTCATGTTAAATATTGTAAAGCGCTTTCTTCTCTCATAAACCATCAGTACGGGCATTGATTAAATTCTCATCATAGTGATGGAGAAACTTCGAGTTTTGAAGCCGAGCCGACACGAACACATGTATGTATGACTTGTAAAGGAGTAAAATAAAAATAATGCTTTATTTCCGTTATCAAAAATTGATTTACCTATGAATTGATGTGCAATTGAAAGAAAGAAGTTTAAGAATAAAAGTTATCTAATTGTTGAAAATTGTTATAAGAAAAAGTTGAAGCTTTTATTCAATATTCTATTGATTGACTTCCGAATGATTGTGTGATTTTGAAGTTTTGTGTCATTCATTTCAGGATTGGATATCAATGCATTTCTATAATTTTCATTTTCATCTTACTGGTGCCACAATTATTAAATGGAGTTTTATTACCCAAAAGGATAATCTCACAAATAAGCTCCAAATTAAAACTTCCTAACTATTCATCATTTGAATTGGACGAAGCATTTAATTTAGGGAAAGATAAAGTCGTCCAAAAGCTAAGATTAGAGAATGATCTCATCAGAGACGGTAAATAATTGTTGATTTCACTTATTTTGATTAAGCTAATGAATTTAAATTTTGGCCCTTAAATGAAATACAGGTTATACGACTGACATGAGCAAAATCACGGCAACTTCTCGACATCAAGCAGTGACGACAACACTGCCTCGAGGTAATCAATTGGAACATACACAAGAAGTTTTTGAGGAAACAAGTAAAATATTATTAAAAAAGTGAGTCAAAGATAACCAACATGAAAACAATAAGTGAAACCGGGATTTAACTTACATAATGTGCTACTTCTTATCTCAAATGTGTTATAACTTTAGTATGACTAAAGATATGGATCCACTGGAATATGCGGAAACGGCTATGGCTTTAGAGTCTATTCAATTGCAATCACCACTGGCGAGGGCTGCTGTTGATCGTTGCGAAGAAGAGCAGTACACTCACTGTCGGCCTTCAAGATATAGAACAGCTGATGGAAGTTGTAATAACTTAAAGCATCCGACGTGGGGAAAGTCGTTTACATGCTTTATAAGATTAATGGCCCCGGAATACGCTGACGGACAATCAGCCCCCAGAATATCAGCAACAGGTCATCCATTGCCAAATCCTCGAATAATATCAGTTGTAGTGCATAGAGATCTTAACTATCCGGCCACATATACTCATATGGTTATGCAATATGGACAATTCTTTGCCCACGATATTGCCTTCACTCCCAGCTCAAGGACAAGTAATACAAAGTTCATCTTTTAATACTTTATAATTTATTCTCTTGTAATCGTTTACTTTTATTTTTATTACCACTTCATTGCTTTCATTTGATTTGATTTTTTTGCGTGCGTAAAGGGGACGGAAAGATGATTCAGTGCTGCCCTTTAGATGCCAATAGTCATCCTCAATGTTATCCCATTTTGGTGCCGATTGACGACCCTTTCTATGCAAAATGGGATGAGAATTGTCTCAATTTTGTTCGCACAGCGATGTGTCCGAAATGCAGATTAGGTGAGAATTTTCAGTGCTTTTTAAAATTACAAACCTTTCCATTCTTTATAGCCGTTTAAAAGAGAAAAGAGTAAAACAGTGCGATTAATTCGACCTAATATTCCATTTACTATTTTATTATCCATTAAGGTTAGGAATATAGGCAAACGCTTACAAAAGCTTATTTTTGATGCTTTCTCACTTGAAATTTGCACTTTAGACTCATGTTTGGGCTTATTTTAAGGGATTTAAATGCTTTATTTAACACATTTCAAGGAAATCTAAGGAAATGAGTTATTTTTGCCAATTTTATTTCATAAATTATTTTAAGAATTATTTATAATTGTAATTTCTAAATTTTCTAACACAAAGTTATTAAATAAACCAATAAATTTAGTGAATTCTAAATTGAATTTTAAATTAAGAAATATACGCGAAATTTTCCACTGAATATGTATTTTATTAATTATAAGTGTAAGGAACATTTTTCTTCTTCCTAAAGTAACTCAGATATAATATTAATGACATTTTAATGCAAAAGTTGAAATTTTAATTACTAACAACTCAGTTCGATAAATGTGATCAAAATAGAGTGATTGCTCATTAAAATACTAGAACTGATTTTTTCCTAAGAGTAAGTTTATGCTTCCTTCAGTTCCTGTAACGTTGAGAAAATTATACCCTAAATATAGGTCTAATTAATCTGATAAATTGTGATAAATTAAATTTGTCTCAAATGACATTTTTAATTATTTATATGTTTTAGTTCTAATTTACATTAATTGATATTTTCAAAAGTTTCCTCTAAAAAGATTTTAGTTCAGTAAAACTTATATAAAAGTGTGTAATTTCATACTTAATTTGCTATTACTTTTGTGTTCTCAAAAGTCTTTTGTGAATTTTGATTATGCCTATAATCCTAACCCTAATCAACAATAACCAAAGATTCGCTTCAACAAAATTAGAATTTAACTTACAATTTAAAGCAATTGTTAACTCATTATTTAAGGTCCACGCGAACAGATGAATCAAATTACTTCATATATAGATGGGTCACAAGTGTATGGAAGTATGCAGAATGAAACGATGTCCTTATGGACGAAAACGGGTCCCGGTATGTGATGAGCATTATAATTGAAATAAACAGTTATATGAATTCCTATTAATGCAATATTTACATATATTTTGTTTACTATAATCGCAAACATAAGCTTATAAACTACTTATTTATAAATAACTTATCGGTAAGAGAATGGGTCAACAGATATTTTAATAATCATTACAATCAAACATATCTCTAAACTTCTCATTCTCATAACCATTTATTCACATCATATCAATGTCGTATATTTAAAACTCAATTTTATTCGGAGAAATTCGTCTAATTATGTTATCCTATAATCTATAAATAGCCGGTCGAATGCATGTTTCTCTGGCACGAAACGGCGGTGAACTATTACCTCATTCTCCTGAACCAGACAAAGATCAATGCAGTAAACCTGAACAAGAAATGTATTGCTTCAAAGCAGGTTTGTCTCACTTATGCCAATATTATTATTAGTATTATTTCCTTTTTAACGAATCCAAGTGGAGAACATCTAAATGGTCTAAATGTGAATCAATTTTTCCTATAGAAACAATTCATACAAAGTATAGCACTGCATGTAAACGAGTTTAAAGTAGTTCTCATTTAAGTTTAATAGTGTGTCAAAAAAGAGTGAATTAAATCGATTTTTTATAATAGCCTTTAACATGAATTATCTTTTTTGATTAAATATTGTCTTACAAACAAAATATAGAATAAAACCATATTTTCTAAATATAGGTCTTTTTAAGTCAGTTAAAAGACTCACGAAAGTAAAGAAGTGAATTCTAAAATAGATCATTGAAAACTGAAAATTCCTTTTCATGTATTGATACTGTATTATACAGTATTTTAGATTTCAAAGCAACTGATTTTTCAAACTTATTCATAGAAGTTTTGAATGAACAATGTTTTCATGTCTTATGTCAGACAAAAGATTGAAACTCAATGATATATATTCTACTGAACAATCTTCTGTCAAAACATAATTTATTAGAGTTATAAATAAATGAAAACTTAGAGCTATTATGTGTTTCATTGATTTAGCACAATATTGATTGCTTATAAATTTTTATATAATTGAATTGGTTTCAAATAAGAAGATTGCAATTATGAGATATTAGCTTAAATTTAGAGCAATTCTTAAATTGATAAACAATTACTTTTGATGAAAGAGACAGTTGAGTTATCATAAAAAAAATCTCCGATTCTTACGATAACCACAATTGAAAGAGAAATTAGAATAAATTTAAAGCGAATTGAGATGAAAATATAAGAACAAAGAACTTCTTTGTAATTAAACGGTTTATCGGATTTATAATTTGATGATTCGTTATAGAATTGCGAAATTGTTTATCGGACTCGAGTCAAACTATAAGATGTGTGTATTGTGAAATAGGGTCAATACCTCGACATTTAATGAAAATTTCATTCTTCGTCTTCAATTCGATGCATGCAATAAATGCTCTTTTAGAAAATTGATAAGTAGTTCAAATCGTGCTTTTCTACTGAAACACACCTGTATTATGAATTGTTGAAAGTTTTATCCGAATACGAAAACCAGAAATCGTTCATTAGTGCGTACACTTATTTACTGA
Organism: Nanhermannia elegantula; assembly: GCA_034699485.1. Lineage (NCBI taxonomy): Eukaryota > Metazoa > Arthropoda > Arachnida > Sarcoptiformes > Nanhermanniidae > Nanhermannia > Nanhermannia elegantula. The sequence continues at coordinate 3,402 of JAQGCH010001314.1, read as the reverse complement.
TCCACTTTCATTGAAATTAAAGATTCTCATCACTATTTCACTTATAAGAATTTACTTAAAAGCCATTGTTCCCATCTTGCGATTCATTTAATTCCTATCAATAATAATAATGATCTATAAAATGAAAAGAAAGTTAAACATTAACTGATAATGTGATTTATAATATATTGTCTAATATTTGATGCATAAAAAAGGTGATAAGCGCGCTAACCAACATCCGGCTTTGACTGCTCTGCATGTATTATGGCTCAGGCAACACAATAGGATAGTCAATGAACTGAAAAGCATAAATCCTCATTGGAATGGAGACCTACTCTACGAAGAAGCCAAGTATGATAAATAACTTAACCCTTTATTCTTATTTTTGTTAAATTCTTTTTGAATGCTCTAAATTTTGAATCAAATCTGTAAAGACGTATAGTAGTGGCTCAGATGCAAATGGTTACATACGCCGAATGGCTCCCACTTGTCATTGGATTCGATGCCATCAAATTTCTTAAGCTTAACATATTGTCAGAAGGATATACTGAATATGATCCCAGCATAAACCCGGGAATTATCAATGAGTTCGCTGGCGCTGCCTTCAGATTCGGTCATTCTCTAGTCAATAGTGTCTTCGCTGAAATACTACCAAATGGCAAGACTTCAGGATATCGACTTCGAGAGTTCTTTTTCAATCCGTTTGGTTTCTATGACGGACAGTTGGACTCTGTATTACGCGGTCTAATAAGTCAAGCGGCACAAAACAGGGACCCTTTCATTTCATCAGACATGAAGAATCATCTCTATAGGCCTAAAGACAATCCATACGGACTTGATTTGCCTGCTTTTAACATTCAGAGAGGAAGAGATCACGGAATAGCCGGTTATACGCGTTATTTGAAATTTTGTTTCGATGAAAAGATTTCAAACTGGAATCAATTGGATCAATACATGCCTACATCACAGAGAATGAGATTTCAAAATCTTTATAAGTAATTAAACGAAGTTTTATTCTTAGTTTTAATATACTTTTATCCAAATATGATAAACAGCATTGTTCTAAAAGCAAACTAATTATCTGATTGAAAGGTCTGTACATGACGTCGATTTATTCACTGGAGGCTTAGCTGAATATCCATTACCGGGCGCTGCCGTTGGGCCGACATTTACCTGTATTATTGGTATTCAATTCTATAATCTTAAATACGGCGACAGGTTTTGGTTCGAACACGGAAAACAAGCCGCATCATTCACTCCCGGTATTGAATTTGATATTTGAGACAATTTACACATAATTACGCATTTTTACACATAATTACGTTCTCTTAAAGATCAAATGCATGAAATCAAAAAGATCACTTTAGCCAAACTCATCTGTGCCAATGGGGATAACATTGAGTTCGTTCAAAAGAATGTATTCCGTGGAGAATCTACACGGTATTCAACAAAAGAATCGCACAATAATTAATCTAAATCTTGTTAAAATGTTAATTTATCTTCCCTTCCAATAGAAATCCAGTGGTCCCGTGCAAGAGCCTGCCAGAGACCCGATTGGGTCCGTGGAAAAACTCAGTCGCAGGTAGTTTTAAATGAAAGCTAGAAGAATGTTTAGACCATTTTTATCATATTAGTCGTTCTTTTTTAATAAATAAAAGTCTGTTCACTTCATATATTATAACTGTAATTATAATTAGGTCCTCATCTGCGACCTCATCCACCATATCCTCCTTCACCTCACAGACCATACCATAGAAATTTAAATATCAATTCTGTCTACAAATCTGCCGCTTAATACCCTCTTTCTGTTCTTTGGTATCATATCATACAAAAGCTGTTAATTATGTTAACCGTGAAATATCATCATTACATTTGCTCACATTTGTTGACTTATTTCGTGCCAGTATTTTATAGTCATTCATACCTGTTTCATACCTTACCACCACATTGAAGGGTCAATTATTTTACCAAATTCTAAAAACAGGTAAATTATCCGCAAATAGATTTTTAACACAATTCAGTTAATCGCTCCAAGGCTTAAAACTATGTGAAAGAATTGCAAACCTTTTTTAACACTAATTGTTAATTAATTACGCAGCGAAACAAAGACAACTAATTGTGTTACTAAATTTTTGACAAAACATTTTACTGAATAGCTGAGTGACTCATTGTCTTGTCTGAATCATATACTTATTGTAATTCGAGATCATTTAACTTTAATAGTCTGTAATTCTTCAAATCTCTATATGAGAGAAGACCTCAAGCATTTCTGCGGAAATGATAGCCTGAGGTCGATCAGCCAAGACTTTAAGCCACCGTTTCTGTGATACTAAAAGAGCACTTTTATTCGTTTTAGTTATCACTATGTTTTACTGTTTGGACTTTCGTTAACTTAACGTTAAGTTCAATTGAGAAAAGTGTTTAACTCGTCTCCGAACTTAACTAAAGAATAAAAACCTTAAAAGTGTGCAAATACTGAAATAGTTGAGGGAATTAAACGCCTTGAGAAAAGACGATTCACTCTCTTTTCTCATAATTTTCTCTTTGCGCCACAGGTTTCCCGCATTTAACTAATAGATGATTGCTTTGCTTGAATCCGCACACTATAACTTTGCTATAATTGAGGAAAACCTGAATTCATAATGTAGATAAAAATTAGGCCACATATGAATTTTGTTGCCTATACTTATTCTTTATTGGTATCCATTACTTACCAAGTATTTGGTTTCTTTCAAAATATTACTTTTGTTACAATTTTGCTGTTATTAAAAATCAATTAAATTGGTTATGAATTGTTGAAACACTATTTTGAGATATTTATGTATATATTTAGAAACAACTATTATTGATATTTAGATCCATCGGAAGTAATATAGTTGTTGTTTTGGTTTTTTATTTGAAAAGATAAATGCTTACTATAATAAACCCAATAAACAGGTTAATTAATTTTTGAAAGTTGCACAAAAGTAACACAATTATTATTGTTGTGTAACTTTATGAGTTTTAAAACTTTTTATATATAAACGGGGCTTCAAATGCGTTTGCAATTCACAGGAATTTATTGTAACTTTCTTTATAGGATAAGTTCAGTCATTAAATAATTTAGCGTTTATTCAAACTAATTGTTTTATATCAGTTTTAATGCATTTTTCATTTTAATTAAAAGAAAACCTGAATATACATCACGAGTCAGAATAAATTTGTTTCTAATTTGACTTTCTATTGATAGTAATTATAGGAGTTTGTAATCCATTAAAAATTCAGAGTTAATACAGATTAACATTAAATTACAGTTAATTGTGGAAATAGTTATCACTTAAATCTATTTAATATTGAAATGGTTTACAAATAAACTAAAAACTTATAAAACAAGTTTTGCATTAAACGAAAAGTTTATTGGAAATTATGAGAAACGGTCTGAAA
>JAQGCH010001313.1:0-16245 GCA_034699485.1 Nanhermannia elegantula | reverse complement strand
TGTGTGTGTGTGTGTGTGTGTGTGTGTGTGTGTGTGTTTGTCTGTCTGTCTGACAGTCTTTCTCTCTCTTGGGAAAGATATGAAAATGAGGCATTCATGAGAAACCACTACAATTGTGATGTCAATGTTTACGAAGTTGCAAATGAGAAAATAAAATTTTCAGTGGTAAATGTTAGCAGATATGAAGCTTTTCAAATTGTTCATTTACGCATGAAAACCAATTTACAATTCTAACGGCGCTCAAAGTCAATTAACAAACTTGAAAGAATGTTTTCTATTCTTGGTATAATTTGCAATTTTGCATTTTCCTCAGCACTTATCATATGTAATACATGAGTAAACATCATAACATTTTCATCTTTCATCATGGTATAACACAAGTTAATTTATTGCAATATTTTATTATACTCGTTATGCATTTTTCAGCACTAATGCATAAATGATAATTCATTTGGAAATTTTAGTAATTGCTATTTAATACATAGCTGGAGGAAAGTGTCAATTTGTAATTCACTTGTGACCAAACTTTTATAAAACAGATTTACTCATTGAATAAGAGATGAATTTAATAGCTTAAAATCTGTATAAATTGATAAAATTATCTGCAAATAGAATAGTAGTAATACTTAATGTGAAAGCGGCAAAGTCTGCCTTTTTCTGGTAAATCACATTTCCTCTGTTCTCTCTCTCTAATAAATAGGCTTTATCTTAATGCCTCGCATGCTATTTGAAACCCATTGCCTTCTCTTATTATGCTTTTCATACTTAATTTGCTTTGTTGTTGGATAACTTCTTATTTGCCCACTAACTCAACTCAATATAGTTGGGTATTGAGTGATCTTATAATATAACAAAACTCAAACGCGCTTACAATATGAAATCAAAGTGAAGGCACACTACTGTATACAAAACACTATCTATATGTAGTGCATAAAGAATTATGTAGTGCCGCAGGATTTCTATAAGTTAGTATCGAATGAAATGTTTGATGGCTGATTACCCCACGGAATTATCGCTTTTAAGGGCCCATTATGGGTACGTCAATAGAGTCGTGCTGTTGGGGATATACACAAAAGAAGGGTACGTATGTATCTCACCCGTATCAATAGGTTCTAATGTGAGTCACTAAAATGTTATCCTAAGAGGAACATCAGATTATCAGTGCATCACTTCCAATAAGTTATACAGCACTAGTATTCTCTATTTTAGATCCACTGATTCTCTCTTCTATTACAGCGATAGTTGCAGTAAACGAAGTAAACGCTAGAGTTTAATATTGATTACTTCATTGAACGCACTTCATGAAGGTTTAAATATAGGTATATTATTGGCATTGTTACTGCAAATAATAAGGTTCACCTCAAGTAAGTTGATATTAAAAGTTCAATCATAACTAATTGGAGTTTTGCAGGAATCTTATTACTATTTTCCGGGACTCATTACCTAAATGTAAATCACTAAACATTATTATATTGCTTACATTTTCATTTTGATTACTCAAATTACTTATTTTCTTTGCTTAAGTTTCTATTCCGGAAATTTGTGACCAAATTTATTCATTATCTTCTATTGAATTGATGTAAAGCTCATACTATATGAGCGATTCACTAAAGTTTATTTGCAAATTAAGCGAAATGCCTAAAGTTAAGAAAATAATCTAAACATCTCAAACCAACTTATTCTCTAAAGCTTATTGTTAGTCTATTATTCTTGTCTTTTCACGTGCAATACTATATTTAAGTGGACATAAGTGGGGATAATTGATCTCTATTATTCTCAGGAGAGGTTCCACTTTGTGTTTCCTTAAAAGTTTGTATTAATTTTAAATACATGGTTACAATTGGTCAGTGAAAGAGTTGACTAAACACTATTTATTTAATACAATGGTTTGATAAATGCACAAACAATAGGACAAATAAGTTTTAACATTTGCAAAATGAATCCCGGATTCTTCAGGCTTAAAGATAAAGTTAAATGCATTTTAGTTAAAAGGTGCCAATTAGGATTGCTTCTACTTAAGTATAAACTTTTCATATATTTATGTGTACAACTACTTTATACTGTACAGTACTTTATACAACTTGCAAACAAAATAGTGCCTAAACTTGGACTCTGCTTACAATTGAGGTTTCGTTGAATTACTTAACTCAATGGTTGCCAATAAGAGCGCTCGTACTCTACTAACAGCCAATGGTATATCAATCCATTATGAAAGCGCTTGCTCAACATCACTTCTACAATTGCATCCAAACGCATTTGACTAAAGTTCTGACAAATTTCTCAAATATCTCGGGCTCTTTCACTCTAATATCCTTTCAGTTTAGCTTAAAAACTACAATTCGAAAATTCTTTTACAAACTTTTTTCAAAGTGAACTTTAATTTTTTAGTGTTATTTATCTGATGATAAAGAGTGGACAATATGGCAATTATAATGTCATCAGATTCTGATGATATTTCTCCTCAAACATCACCAGTAATTGTTGATTTCAATGGTTCGCCACCTAATTCTCCTTTACCTACAATTGTGTCGTCAGTTAATACTAACAGTTTTAATAAAGATAAAAATGTCAGCTCTTCTTCAATAAAATCAAGTTATACCACATCTAATAGTGAAATGAATAATGAAAACATAGTAAACAAGCCTTCGATTCCATTTTCAATAACAAGTATATTGAATAGAAACGATCCGGTTTCCAAATACTCCAAAGAAGAGAACAGTATCGGTGAGTTTGTCTTTCAGTACTCAGTTTTTATTTATAGCTATTATTGTTGTTTAATGTATTGCATAACTCTATTTAGAAAGTCAAGTGTTTCGCTATTGTCAGTCAGCACTGGATCCGATTTCCCTCTCAGCAGCAGTATTGACATCACGTCAACAACAACCTATAGTAACTGTTTCCACAGCATCTTTAGTACCGGCAGTATTTGCAGCTGCGGCAGGACATCATCGCCCCAAAAAGTCAACTCCATGGTATCCGTGGGCAGTGGCATCAGGTGTAGTGGGAAGCGGGCATTCCCATCACCCCAACAGTTCTGACGATGAGATAATATTTAGCGAAAGTAAAGATTCAGGTAAAAGATTGTTTATATCAAATCTACAATCTTTGCTCTATTGTTGTTGAAAATGCATGCAATCAACTCATTAAATCTCATGCATTGCTTAGTTCGTGATTTTTTTGTTACCTAAAGAGTTGACAGTAGAACCGGACAGTAGCGCTGCATCACCGGTAGCATCAAGTGATAAGGGGAACAGCAATTTGAGTAGCAATGATGTGTCTCCCAATTCGACATCATCTATAGCTCCTAATGGCAAAAATTGCAGCACAAATAATAATAACTGTAGCACTAGTAGTAATGCTAATAAAAAGAAAAAATCGCTAAATGATAGCAAAACGGGGAAACCGAGACGTGCGAGAACTGCATTCACTTATGAACAATTGGTTGCACTCGAAAACAAGTTTAAAACTACACGTTATCTTTCGGTTTGTGAACGACTCAATCTCGCACTTTCTCTTCGACTCACTGAAACTCAAGTAAGATTTGCTAATATTTTTCAACTATAATAAATACTTTTTGCATTTGAGTTAAACATTGAATAAATATAAACTTTTTGGTGAAATTGTGCCTCATTTTATATTACATTTAATGACTCTACGGTTCTTTGCATTCATTTATTACTGCCTTTAAATATTATTTGAGATTAATTAAACACTGTGTTTGTTAAAACTATGCCTTTTTAATAATTTGTTTGCTATAACTTAATGAAGGGATTTTAGAATTTAACTCTCAATGGTTATCAATTACAGAAAAACATTTAGACAGCTCAAAGTTGCCTTAAATTAGCGAATGCCTTAGATTTTCAAATGGAGTAATGGCACTTTGTATCAATTTATGGTTTATTATTGCTTATTTCCATTTTAAAAAAGTATTTGTTTTTTAGCTAATCTTTAGCTTTCAATATAATAAACCAAAATTTCTTTAACTCATAAGTAAGCCTCTCAAACTTATAATCTGATTGCTTCACATAATCACTAATAAATTGAATCGTCATTTTTGTCTTAAACATAATGTTAAATCAATTTCAAACAATTAATAAAAAAACAATTTTTACTTTCATTCTTTAAAATTTCAAGTTTCTCGACTCAAAATTGATCTCTAAGTATAATTGTTTGAATTGCTTATAATGAGTGATTAAATACAAGAAAATCGAATGATGCGTACGAATGAAACATTAGGGGTTATCAAACATTCAGAAATTAGTTTTAGTATTTAATTAATATTTATGTAGAAATTTTATTTATATTTATAGCGAAATGAATCTATGAATTCAAAGTATTTTTGAGTATTAGCTTAAAGTTTATAATATGCAAAATAAAATAGATGCAAAAAACCATAAGTTTTTAACCCAAAGCTTTCAATTTTACATTAAATATTAATATGACTCAAAAATAATTAAGTTGTTAAATAATTTATTTCAAAAGTGAAACATTTGAGTCAATAATAATGTTTTTGAGGCAAATAAAGTTTAAATCTAAATGAGTTTTCTTTAAAAATATTTCTAGAATTCATAAAATTTGAAAGAAAATAATTTCTTCAAAGATTAAACAATTAATTTGTTACTAAACTTATTAAATTTGGAATTTTATATCATTGTCTTCCGGAGGCGTCCGTTATGTTATTCCAAAAACAATCACTGGATTTTACATAAGTTTGTTTCTCCAATTATACAGAGCAGTAAAATGCAAAAGTAGCGGAATTATGTGGTCTCTTATTGAAAGTCAATCATTTGTATTTCAAAACAATTTCGATTTCTTTTATGTTTATTCAGAAAACTATGAATAACTTTATTACTCAAAAGTTATATTTGAGTAATCGATATGAGCTTTATTTTGATAATTCAAAAAACTCAACGCAAATAAAACGCAACCCTATCCTTCCGCATCTTTTATAGAGTGACGACAGCATACTTTAAACTCCCGCTCAATTAGTAAATATATAAATGATCAATTCAATTAATTTATAAGTTTTTATGAATTTTAATTTTTAATCAAATTTACTGTAATTTGAAATCAGATAATCGATTATACGATATATAGTTTGTAAAAAAAATTGCAAATGAATTTTCCATTCATTGGTGTTCGTAACAGAGCTTTAGTGATTTTTATATAAATACTGCAGCTTAAACATACCAATACTATATAATGTTATTTTTTATTAAAAAAAATTATAAATAAATTATCTTTAGTTTTAAAATATCTCAACCAACTTTGAATTTTAAAACTTTTCCAGTATTTCTAAAAAAATTTTAAAGTAAAGCCTTAGAAACCTATTCTTTTGTTAACCAAAAGTGTTTTAAAATTAGCAGAAAAGCTTGAAATCGCTTTTTTTAATATACAACCGAGAAATTAATAAACAAAACGCATTAAATGTTTTTGTTAAACATCAATCACAAAAGTTATGTCACATAACTATGTGACATACCGTGCCTTATAGTTTACAATTTACATTATTTACAGATTTTTAAAAACAAGTGTTTTGAAAATAATTTAATCCATTAAATATTGTTTTGGATTTTTATTGCATTTGTGCGAAAAAGACAACGAAATAAATCCCTAAAATCCTTTGTAAAATGATTGTTATAATATTATTTTCCATTTCTAAAGTCTTCAAGGATTATAGGATTTTAAATAAACAAAAAATCATTAATATTAGCATTAATATAAAATTTTGATTGTTTGCAAAAACAATTCTTTTCATGCTTTCTTTCTTTTATTGCAAGTTAATTATTTGTATGATTTTGTCTCTATAGTAAGCTCAAAATAACATATCAATATATAATTTACTCAAATGCTTCACAAACTCGAGTGTAGAATGCCTTTCATTATAAAATAAACACGAATTAAGTTGATTATGTCAAAGTATTGACAGAAGTTTATTTTCAATAATTTATAAATAAAACAATCAATTGCAGTGATTATCAAATAAGGAGCAGATCAGTAATCAGGAAATCAAACAAAAAGAAAGAAGTTATTATAGAGTTCTTCCCAATAACTGAAGTTTTATTTTGATGTTAATTGAATAATCATTTAAATTACTTTAAACTTATTGCGTAATTTAATTCTTAAATAAATAATACTCGAGCTCAGTAGCACAGGTACGGGCTTTGGGCCAAGCACTTAAAATTCTTGAATTGGTTGAAGATTTCATTTAAAGCCAAAACATTTAAAAATTCATTTCTACACCTACTCGAATTTGGTTTCATTCCATTCAACTTAAGCTCCTAGAAAAAGTTTGATTCCATTTCCACTCCACATCCGCTCAGTTGTTTTTCATTCCATTCAACTTATAATCAACATATTATTATAGTTTGCTTTATTTATTTAGCATAAACGCATTGTGATTACTTGTATTGACTGCATTTTAGCTACGGTTTATTCAGCTTTTATTTACTTTAATCGAAATATATTCCTTTGTTCTATTTATTTCTGATTTAGTATATAAGTTATAACAAGAACTTCCAAAATTGAGAGTAAAAACATGCAAAATAAAGAGGGAATAGGGACATAAAATAGTCAAATTAAGAAAAATAAAGGCAAAAATTTTTATTGCAATAATTTTTTTAAAATGATACAATTTATTGAGTTCTACTAATGAGATAGAATAATAGAGAAAATTAATTAAATGATTATTTTTGCAATATACAGTAATTGTTGAAATAGACTGTAATAATAAGTTAAAAATTAATGTTTCGACTTCAACAGAAATAAGTGGTGATTAAGATAAATTTCATATAAATTCTTTTAATGTGAATATGAAAAAAATCGCTAAATAATCTTGCAACTTTTCAAGAAAATAACCAGAGAAATTTTATGATTAAAATTAGTATTTTTGCGTCAAAATAGCAAAATATGGATTTAAAAGTGATAATACAAATAATGTATCTTAAATATAAAAAAAATAGGACAAAAATTATTTTTTCGGACTTACTGGATGTCCAGACATTGTCCAGACGGCTATCCCTAATGATTTTGAAACATCCGTTTCGGAGGCTCTACAATATGAGGCTGTAGTAATAACAAATATTATAAATGAGAGAAATTTTGTAATCAGTGCTAAAACAAAATTGAAATATAATATGAGATTCACAAAATATTCTCAATTACAGATAAAATTTAAAAAGTTTAGAACATTTTATTTGATTTCTTGATATAAATATTGAAAATTTGTAATTTCTAATCATGCTGCGTAATTAGGGAGTTTTCTATAAAAATCATTTAACATGTTGCTATACTATATTTTTGTTTATATTTTCTTTTCCAATAAAAATGAAATAGCTCATTTTAAAATTTGCATTCAAATAGACTCAATATAATGAATTTGAATGTCGAAAATAGTGATTTCATTGCACCCCCACTGAGTTCTAAACTCATTCCAATCCACCTCTACTCAATTTTTAAACTTTGATTCCATTTTTATTCCATTTCATACTGATTTCATAGAGAGTTACAGTCCCACATTTAGTTCTCTATTTTAAAAAGCTCAACTGTCTTTAAACCCTTATATTACGATTACGATTAATCTTTGATAAATTATTATATTTAAATGAAAACTTATCAATTTTTTATGCAAATCAATCAAATGAAGTTGTCTGGAGAGAGATTTATGCTCTCCGTACTACTTAATAAAGTAAAACTTATAATTTGTTCTATAATATCATTATACAGTATCATTTAACGTTTCGCTAAGCAGTACATAAACATGCTTAACATTTGCCTTAAAAGTAACACCAACGCCATAATATACTACTCAACAATTCTTTATGGAATTGATTAAAATTTAAATTTGTGTTGAAAATCATTACGAATGAATGAACTGATTTTCAGTAGCCAATTAAATTGCCTGTTGACGGACGCTATTTAAATATTATGTTTTCATAGTCTTATTAATACAACATTAATATCTTTATATATTAATATTTTAAACTAAACTCAACTCAAAATATTATTGTTAGACTTAATCTCATTTTAAAAACTATGAATTTAGAACTATTGAAATCAAAATTTCAATTTAAACAATTTTAGCATAAGTCACACCAGAACTGAACACAAGACTTTCAATATTTAAATAATTTATAAGCAAACAAGCATTTATAGCCATAAATGCTCGCAACACAACCTCAATCTCAACCAGAAAATGAAAAAAAGTTTTTCTGTTCTGAGTGAAAGATATCAATTAAGAGATTCGAAGACTTTCTAGATATTCAGTTTGACGTTAGATTTTCTAAAAGAGTTGGAAATTCCTAATAAAGATCTTTTAACCAATGGTTGATTGACCAACAAATAAAGTTAACAGAAAATCAAATAAATTTTGCTGATATGTTATAATAAAACAGCTTTTCAATAGACATTAGAAAATGTTGACATCAAATAAACCTATATCTGTAATGAAATAGTCATTAGATTTAAAGTCCATTTTTACGATTATTATCTAATTCTTTGTATTCTCTAATTTTCTAACATAAAAAAGAAATAATTTAAAATTTTGGAATTTAAATTACATTAATCACGAAGTTTCAGAGTTTTTAAAACTCATACTAATATTTAATTTAATTTATATGAAATTTAGAAAATATTAAAACACTGAGAAAATGTTTCTAATATCCAATAAATTGATTTGCCTGATCGAGAGGCTTCAAAATCTTGAATTAGATCAATACTAAAATTAAAAATTGATTTGTAAACTTTCTGTCCCGAAATGTGGATATATGTGGAAACTACAGCATTAAATAGATTAAACTCACCGAAATTGAGGAAAATGTTTGTTAAATGCTGGTCTACAACATTTGGATTAAATGATTTTTTGGATCTTATTTCAATTCATAAATTAAGAGATTTGAACGCAATTTTCATGCAGTATAAGTGAACCGAAAATTCGTTCATAAAAATAATTAACGGACACTTTTTATGAATTGAACTTTTTTAAATATTTAATCAAGTAATTAAAAAAATATGAAAATGAAAAAATATAATATATTCCTAAAACTAATTGGGTTTAAATCAAAATAACTTATAGAGCGTATAAATAAAGTTTTCCATTTCTATTACAGGTAAGATTGTAATGAAGTTTTTATTCAAATTTTAATTCAAATTATTATTTATATGTAATTGGCTTTAGTATGATCTTGATTTACATTGAATAGACATGTATTATAATATAATACAAATATAATATTTTTTCAATAGCCTTATAACAAGAGACTGCTAAGGACTGTTCAAATATTGATTACACTAACAAATAAATCCTCAAATAATTATATGTTTATAATCTATTGTAATTATTACTTAATAAAACATTGATTCACAAGTAACTAATTATCATTTTATTTCTATTATTTCAGGTGAAGATTTGGTTTCAGGTGAGTTTCTATAAAGCTTTCACATATATTATAATTTGATTCATTGATAGAATTGTTTAAAATTTTGAACAGAATCGTAGAACAAAATGGAAAAAACAGAATCCAGGAATGGATGCAAACAGTCCAACCATTCCTCAGTCTCCAAATGGAAGTATTTGCGGACCATCTTTACAGTCTTCAAGTTCCCCATCGTTCGTGTCGGGCGCGTACCCAACGGCTGCACTGCTCTATGCATCGCATTTATCTCAATCACAATTATCGCCATTCATAAACGCGAGCACCTCTTCATTATCATTTCCAACAGCTGCTGCTGTGCTTTCATCAGCGGCACAACACTTTGGTCACCACCCTTTGATGCATCATTTGGGACATTCATGAACCGAAAGCATGTTATATTTTTAAGTGTATCACTGTTTTAAAGCAATCACCACTTCATCATTTGAACAACTTTTAAACAACTATTAATGTACAGGTACTCAAAAACAAAAATCATTAAATTAGTGAAATATAAATTATTTGATCAACTTATTGTATTTTACGTGCATTACTTACTTAATTATGCATAAGAAATGTGATTCATTCTAATGGTTACTATAACAATAAATAATTTTTCTTATTATTAAAATATTTGAATATAACGTTAAATAATTGAATTCAAGGAGAGAATGATTGCATTGACAGTGTTTGTGTGCACTAATAAGTTAATTTAGTTTACTTACGATTTGGCTTTAAATTTAACTGTAAAATAAAGCTCTTTGCGATACTTTGAGTCATGTTAAAGCGCTGAGAAGTGTGTATAAGTGTGTATATGCTGTTTATACTTACTGTAAATATTATTTTAAGATCAAGAATGAGTATATTATCACTATCTCGTAAGAATACAAGACAGTTATTTGTTTGAGACGTGAATAGAAAGTTTTTTGAGTTGTCTTTAAACGATGTTAGTTTTTGGCAAACTTCTAATTTAAACTGATTTGCTATTGTTCAGCAATTGTTGTGCGTTTATACAGTATGTTTTAACCTCTTTTCTCCTTTTCTGGGATGTAATTTGCGCAGCAATTTTGTAACAGACACTTCAGCTCACATAAGCATCATATAAGCGAGTTATAGAGTGAGAATGCATTTATTTGAGCGCTATCCTATCAATAATAATGATGATGCTTATAGCAATCATGACACATATTGAGTTACAACAGCATTATACTGGGCTAAGGCAGACCAAATTATGCATCAGGGCGTTTAGAAAAGCAGGCGGAAATGATGAACGCTTGCGCCTCTTCTTGTAATCATGGTTGGAATAGAATGGTATAGAATGCTATTCTGCACAAATTGGCTACGGTATAGTGGGCTCAGCTATTTGATCTCATCGCGCTCAAGAGAGTTTACACTGGCAATCGAAGACACTTATTTCTCGACAATATATATAATAACGGGGGTAATTTTGCACTACTATTTGTCATCTAATGCGTGAACAATGGAGAGCTATGTGAGAGCTGTGCGAGAGCTGTGTGAGAGCTGTGTGCATCTCAGTTCAGTAATTGGCCGCTTTTGAAAATCAAGTCAAGCCTGTAATTGGCTTAAAACAGGGGCAACATTAGCGAAATACAACTTGATTTTATTGGAAAATTTGTGTTTGTATGCGAAGCAAACTCAAACTCAAATGTCCTAAAGTGATGCTTGACGTGAACGATGCTTTTTCAAGCCAATAATAGTAAAACGTATTCTTATAACATTTCTATCATCTCTAACTCAATGATTTAGGCTTACTATCTATTTAAGTGCTCAGAGATTGAAAGCTAAATGGAATTGAATGCTATATAGAGTATTAATATAGCATTTCGACTCTTCCTCTTTACTTTAGTGTATGACTCAAATAACTTACTGCATAAAAAGCGTCACTACATTATATAGTCCATACATAACATGTTCTGCCTCTTACTTTATTGATTCCTGATAAATGCTGCATCAATTCTACCAATTCTATCAAATATAATGCAATCACTTTTTTCATTGTCTATTTCTCCCAAATGCTATCATTTTTCATGTCAATTCAATTAATATTAAATTATTTTTTAAATAAATAAATCAATTTATAGAATCATTCTTTAATGTATTTACTTTTCCTTCTTTATATATTTCATTTAATGAATTTAAAAATAAGTTAAATTTAAACATTTGCTCTTCACTACAGTAGTAACTGCACTGACTCTTGTGTCTCAATTTTAGAATTATATATTTTCGTGTACTCTTTTACTGTACTTATAAACTACGTGTACTGTTATAGCATGTTATGCTATAACGAAAGCATACAGTACAGAAAGAATACAGTATGTGATGCAACGCACATCTGCTCCTCCAAACTGTGGTACAGTACTAGTATTTGTAAAGCACTTGTAAGTTTCAATCGGAAAATAGAATTGATGCCAGAATACTACTAAAACGTTCTCATTGTTTGTAATGATCCTCGATATTTAGAACTAGTGAACAAAATTTTACTTCCATTTCCATGGTATGGAAATACGAAAATTAGTTAAATGGAGTCAAAATGAAATTAAAATTATAAATTTTAGAGAGAGTAAATTAAAATAATTAAGAATTATGCGTTTGATTGTTTTCTGTATCGAATATGGAGTGAAATGATTCATACTTTAAGGGAAGCGAAAGAAATATTTAAACACTTTTCAACCACTATTTAGAACGATACAGTTTGCGGCCAAATTATGCGATGGAAACAATGATTGTGCCAATCGAATGGCATGTGTGCTGGGCTTGAATGTGCATAATAGAGAATAATAGAAAATAATAGAAAATGAATGTATCTGTTATACCCATTAACTGGGATCAAGTGAAAAATAGTAGCTATTAGTATTAGGAATCAGAGTTAGCTTTGCTCTCTAGGGATTCAATGGCTGATATAACTTTAGGACAAATTATGCTCAATACTAACGGACAATACAGCCTTAATGAGGGGTTGAAGCTATCCCTAGCGAAATGAATCGAAGGGCTCGGACTCATAAAATGCATAGTGGCTTAGCCTTCATGCTATTCTTGGCTGAAAATATTATTTCTCGAATAGGGATTTGTATGCATTCGCGTTAAGCGTACAATAGATATCAAATTTTTGTCAAAGCAATCGCCTGTCACTTCCTCCACAATAATAAATATGAGAGCTTTCGATATGCAAAACAAAATTAAACATTTATAAGTGAACTGGAATTGAGTTTCCGCCACTGTTTCGCACAATTCGATTCAATGTAATCTTGTGATCGATTCAAAAGCGTATCCGACTCACTAACTATTACACTCCAATAGAGGCAAACCTATTATGGAAACAATTCAAGTGCTGCTTCAAGTACTGTACGTAGCATTAAGTTTTGCAGTAGCAGTTGGCCGGTGTCCCAGAAGACAATCCCAAATACCAACAAGACCACCGTCAATGCGAGGATTCTCATTCGTTTTGCGAAACTGATATCTACGTTATTACTTAAATCATTCGTCTTTCATGACGAGCACATCGTATTTCACATACCAGTCATAGTCACTCATATAAAATGTCATAAAAATTTTATTCAATGAGTTCTCTTTCATTCAGTCTTCCGAAAGTCAAGAATTCAAAAGGCATTATATCTTACCATATATTCGATTGAAATTTAACTTATTTTAATTGAATTATTTTGTTGTAATCATTTATGTTTTTGAAATTTGAAGCAAAGATTTAACAATTTGATTAACTATTAGTTAAACCTCTGCTTATTTTATGAAATTAAACCTCGCGTTAATTCATTATTTAATTATTTAATGAGCAAACCTTACTTTGAAAAATTATTTTTCATAACTTAAGCTCAAACCAGAAGATTATTAAAATTTATTACTACTATTAAAATACATTATTTGTAAGATAAATACGAATTTGATGATGTATTGATCAAATAAACTCAGAATTATTGATTAGAAGCTACAATGATCTCATTTGAATTAAGTTTAATTATTTAAATAATTTGCATATCTATTTAATGGGATAATCCTTAAGTATAACAAGAAAAATAAAAGCAAATAATTATGTAAAATATAAAGTTCAAAATTATCACTTAATTGAGATTTTGCCTCTGACTATATATGCGATATATATAAGTGAAGTGGAAATAGAGAGCTCAAGTTTGACATCTTAGAAATCGGTTCTGCACCGTTTCTTACTTAATTTTGCGTGACCAGAAAAAAGGATAGGAGGTTCCATTAGATTGCGTAGTGAAACGATTTCAGTGTATCACTTTTGTAGTGCAGTTCAATATAACTTAAACCACATTATCTCTAAATTGGAAAGTTTTGCAAAGAGTAAGAGTTTTGTAGTAAGCGTTTGATATACGAGTTTAACTGCCTGTCTCCTCCCTTAAACTTATTCGTTGGTAATATTAAATGGGAAAATAGGCACATGTTTAGTCACTGATTAATTTTTCGTATTATTAAAGTGATGCCTACGGTAGCTCAGGATTAAGAGCTTCTCAAATGGCCGTAACTTATTTGATTCTTTCTAATGCCTTCCTCGGGGTTATTATTTCTTTATTATCAATTGTAGAATATATTATTTACGCTGCCATTTGAAACGCTTGTATCCAATTTCACTATTGGAGTCCATTGTATATACATATATATATGCAATAAAATTCTATCAAATGAAATTGAAAGCAAATTGATAAAGAAAAGAGCACATTGTGGGAAAATTGGAAAACAGATCACATATGCACTCGAGATCTCACCAAATTATTTTATATTAAGTTTACACTAATAACAGCTTAAAAATGCTTTATAAAAATACTATTAATTAATAAAATGCATACAAACAAGACATAAACGCATCAAAATAAGTCTATATTACAAATAGTAGTTCTTATATAAGTATGTTCCACATGCATAGAATAGTTATTTTTTTTAATTTAAATGTTTGTTTCTATAAACTTATTACGTAAACCAACGATTTTGAAACTACATTTTAGGGATCACAGTGATCCGCGAATCCAAAAACTTTAATATTATAATTTATGAGACCACGTGATTAGTTAAATATAAATGATCCGCGAGGCGAAAAAGTTTGAGAACACATCGCTTAAACAATAAAAGCTCACAAAAGAAAGAGTATTGTATAAGTTACTGTATAACAAGCATTTAAAATTTCAAAGCTTAGAATTGATTATATGATAGCTTGAATTACTTGAATCTTAATCGTTCCTTTAATTATTATTAATAGAGCATCCAATTAGCTTTTTAAAAAAATTATTTAGAAAACAATATAACAATTTGGCTTTTCAGCTAATATATTAAAGCTTGCAAATTGGCGTTCATTTGACGTAAGTTTGAAAACATAACTGTAAGTCAAAATCTTTGTGCCTAATAAGTGGCATTACATACATTCCTGACATTTCCCGTCACTTCTTCACGTCACGGCCTGCAAAATATGAAAAATTTTGAGCAGTGAATTGCCAGTAGCAGGAGAACAGAGCTGTTTAATCTTCAACT
Source organism: Nanhermannia elegantula (assembly GCA_034699485.1). Taxonomy (NCBI): domain Eukaryota; kingdom Metazoa; phylum Arthropoda; class Arachnida; order Sarcoptiformes; family Nanhermanniidae; genus Nanhermannia; species Nanhermannia elegantula. The sequence continues at coordinate 1,318 of JAQGCH010001313.1, read as the reverse complement.
AAACAGATCTCTTAAATTTTGCACTTTGTCAACGACAAACTGATGCATTTATTAACTAGAGGTAGAAGAAAAGCGCTGTATTGCTTAAATTGAGCAAGCTCAATTTTAGTGACTTATAAACTTTGAGAAGTATATATGATATGTTTTCTTCATTAAAAGAGGCATTCATAAGAAAGGTCAGAGCCTTATATTTGGCTCATTTAAGACTTATTTTGTAAGCAACCAAAAAATTGCTGTATTTTAATGTCAAAGTTGAAGACACACATGCCTGCATTTTTCGCGAAAAAGTTCTCTTTCCAATTCATTTACTTTTAGCCCAACATAAAAGAACCGCAGATTCGGCTCATTTGATTGTAACAAAATGCCACTATAATGCATGCATGAACTTTCAGAATTTGCATCCATTGCTATACTTCATGATTATTACATATCCTCAACACTTCGCTTAAATAGTTCATTAAAATCTTAAATTTTTCCAACACTTCGATGTTAGACTATATGAAATATAACTTAACATCACTGCATAACACACTCAAAAAGCAAAGCCCTAAAAGTTAAGCTACTCTTAAATTTCCATAACTCTCGGCTTTTTCTTTGGGTGTATGATATTTCTAAATAAATCATTAATTACTGTCAAAGTTGGGAAAAATTCTATGAAATGTATTTGTGTAAAGAAAAAAATAAGTTTTGTCAACATATTATATTTGTTGATGTTATTGTCGCTGATCGTATTGTAAATTTATATTCATAAATGTAATTTCATTTGCCTAATTTTTTTATAATAAAACTATTGGTATAATTTGATAGTATTTAGTATAACAGTAATTTCAAATTAAAAATTATTAAACTAGAGAAGAATTGAGTGTAGAGCATCAAATATGACCGAGAGTTTATTATACAAGGTATATTCAATCAATCTTTTCTCAATTTTTTAAAGCATTATAGTATTCAATGCTTAGTTCAAAGGCTTTTTATTTTAAATTTTCAAATCTTGTAATCAAATTAATTAAATTGTTTATTATTATTATTTTTTCGTTAAGTTTTTTTAATCAGATTCAAGTGAAACATAAATTATTTCAAAATATTATTTCAAAGCAGTTTCGAAGTATTAATACATAAAATATTAATTTTATATAATTTTTCGTAACGCAAATTTAATGCAATCATAGTTTTTGTATTTTTTCAAACTTAGAAATAGTATATTCTTTTTTATACAGTAAATACTGTAAGTGTCATATTTTATAAGAATGCAATAGAATAACAAAATGCAGTCTACTTACAGCATATTATGCTTTTGAGTAGCATTTAAATCACTATT
>JAQGCH010001312.1:0-16256 GCA_034699485.1 Nanhermannia elegantula | reverse complement strand
GCATTATATGCCTTAACACTTATTGTTTTATTTTTAAATTCTGGTGCACTTTCTTCGTGACCCTCATGATAATGACTACTATTTTCAGTAATATTGTCAGTACCGTTATCACTAGTATTTACAACACAACTAAATAATAATAAAGACAATAAGTAAATGACAAATAACTTGAATAACTTTTTACACATATTTAAAATTTTTAATATTAATTCTTTTTACACATATAAAAGTTCTTTAAGAGACACCTAAGAAAATAATTTTTAACATTTTCTAGTGATATAATTTACTAATCTTTTACGAATAACATCAATTGTAATATATTTAGTTGAGTAATAATAATGTGGGAATAAATTTTGAATTAATTGATATGGGTTTCAACGTATAAGTTATCTTATATTTTAAACTTTTTAATGCCTGACTTCGAGCTTAACTTTGTCCCAAATTCAATTTGAATGTCATGTTCATGAAACAGTTGTGTTTTATATAATAATTAATTTCCTTCATTAACTGATAAGTATTACCTGAGTCATCATCAACTACTACTAGTATAAGAAATTTTTCAGAAAAATTATATTTTCACTAAAAGCAAAGGGATTTTTGGGCCAAACACTGTTTTTTATAAATAGCCCAAATTCTATACAGTGAAGCTGAAATGTGGACTTATTTTACCCTAATTGAGAAATGCACTAAACATACAAGTATTTTGTTTCTGACCTTAAGTCATACCCTCAAGAATACCACACATAAAAATATCTTAACCTTAGAAAATAAATAAATATAATACAGTACATCGTACAGTACTAGAGTAAATTTATCAAAAATGCAAATTTCAATACAATCGTTCTTTAAAGCGATTAAAGGTACATAAATTTTTGTGTTGATTGTAAGGAATCAATTGAACATGCTTATCTGATTGAATAAATTTGAATTGTGACCTTGCCGAAATTCCAAAGATAATGAACATAAAGTTTTAGAATTTTATTAAATAAAGTTTATTACGCTCATTAAAATTTTATCAGTTAAAACTCTAATTGAGTGAAAGTGGTTGGCAGGCGAGTCATTGTTGCAGGGCCAGTGTTGACAATTTAATTAACAATCAAAAAATATATGCTTCCCTAAAGTTATATTAAAACAAGGACTGGTGGAATTAAATCAATATTTTAAATCATGTCCTTCGCTTATTACAAATATGGCTTAAGATATTTTGTAACATTTGATAACAAAATCTGATTATTTTTCTGTAATTACTTAAAATTATGGCATTGGGTAAGAAAATTATAGTAATGTAAAATTGACAGTACAATTCTACGGGTCAAACAAAGAGTTTATCATTGTTCCGTAAAAAATAAGAATAGATAAGGGTTTGAGAACAAATTTTAATTTCTTTGAGTTTATTATATAAATTACTGTATAATTCAAACATTAACTAATATATAGCTTTCTAGTAATTATATATAATTAAAAAAAACATTCAATTTTATTTTCACTTAATGCGCATCAATAAATTAATTAACTATTTAACTATGTATTTATTTATGATTAGTTTGTTTAAAAAAATATGCAGATAAACAAGGGTTTAAATATAAAAATTATATAATTTTATTTCTAGAATTAATTAATGTTTGCGGTAAGTAATTCCCTAAGAGAGGTTTGCGTAGCGACCAAAGGAAAGCTAGTTTATAACGATTAAAAAATAATGTATTTTTAGCCAAGTTTTGGGATATATTAGTAATGAAAATGAATTTTTTGAAAGAGCAATCAATGTTTTAGTACATTTTATTTTATTATTATTTATAGAAATTTAAATCATTAGTGCTTGTTATGCCACAGGAGAGACTGGCCCACCAGGAGTTTAATACCGATGTGAGTGGAGGGAGACCCAGAGGCAGACCCCGAACGAGATGGTCAGACTATGGGTCTGACTTGTGTCGGGACCACTTTAGGACTGAGAGTAGTGCTGAAATCAAATAGCTCGCAATCGATAAGCGGTAGGTAATGGATGGATGGAGTCAGACTTTGCCAAGGTCCGATGCTCCAGGGGGGGGGGGGGGTTAGCTTCAGAAAATCCACAAATTGAAGCCCAAGCAAGACTCATAGGTTTTCTGAGGCAATTTTTTGTCCAAAATCACATTTCGCGCCAAAAATATCTCCCGTCAAATTTTTATGTTGATTTTTTTTTAATATTTAAAATTGTAAAATTATATTTGATATATATATTTAATATTGGAGTGAACGTAACTCCAATATATTTGCCTGCATTGTATTTGAATTAAATAAGAATAATTTAATTTTAATACATCATAAATACATGAATTGATGTTTTATAGTGAAAATTTTTATTAAGTTTAATGAATAACCTTTAGAACTAAGTATTTTTCCAAATGAGTTTATAAAAATATTAATTAAAAATGTGTAGAGTGTTATGCTTCCAAAGACACTAGTTCAATATTTTTGAAAAATATTTTTTGGTAATTATTTTTTATGTGATTTTAAAGAAACAATTTTAACGGTTTTTGAAAATTTCTTTCAAATAAAATTTAGCATAGCAAAAATGAAGCGTTCTCTATGTAATTTCGCAGGGTGTATATCATGCTAAAATTTTATACGTTTTACACATTGTTTATAAATAAAAAGTTTATTTTAACTTTGTTTCCGAAATTTCCCAATTTGACCATTTAATTCCAGAGTCAACATTTTGTCTCCAGTCATTTTTTAACGAACTCACTCCAAATCTACGCCATATTCAATTAACCTTTTATTAACATTATTAATAGCAAATTTGCACACCTATTGGAACCGCTAATTACTCATGAAAAATTCTTAAAACAATAAATTTTATTAATGTCTATTATTTTGGCTATTATTTGAGTCTAGCAGACCATATCATGGGTTCTGTTTAAGGGACCTATACATAAAGTAAAGTTGTCTAGTTTTACGATTATTCTTGGTCATTTAAGTGTAAGTCTATAGGCATTTAACAGATTTCACCTAGTGCTAAGCCCTACCAAAAATTTGAGGCTAAGGAATTGATTCGAAATTAATTAAATGATATATAAATGTCAAGTCCAATTGGCCACAGGCCCAGAGGTCGTCCTCGGAGAAGATGGAAAGACCACGTGTCTCAAATCTGTTCTGAGACTTTCCCTGGAAATCTAGGCTGATATAATATCCGTGGCGGAAGATCGAGATCAATGGTGTGGGCTCCTGAGGGGTTTAACTCCTCGACCTTAACGGAAAAGCGTGCCCGAAAATGAATGAATGAATATATAAATGTAAGCCAAAAATTAAAAGAATATATATTATAACCATTGAACTTCAATTAATACAATCATAAGTATTTTATTTATTTAGAGTAATAAAGTTATTTAAGTATTGCTTATAAAAAATTACCGTTAACATATCCTTATCATTTGTGTATTCATAATATATAAGTTAAGCTTCAAATACCTGTATATTAACCCAGATTTTTTTACACATGTTTCTATTATCATTTATTGAATAACTATTCTGGTGTGGCATAACTTTTACTTTATTTGTGTTCATGTTATAGACTTCAGTTTATATCTTATATTTTTACTTATATACAGAATAATCGTAAGTCTACTGTATGTATTTAATTATTACATACAAGTTGTATGACCAAGATTGTAACTAGGTTACATGAATGCAAAAGTTTTATGATAAGAATATACAGTAGTATCCCGTTATAGTGAATCGCTTGGGACCGCTAACTTTAATTCACTATAAGGGGGTTTCACTATAAAGGGGTATTTTTAACATTAGTTGAATCCAATGTTAACCAAAATTGACCAAAATTTTCACTCACTATATCGAGGATTCACTATAAAGGGGTTCACTATAACGGGGTACTACTGTATAATAAATATCTCCTACCATGAGTTTATAACAATCATTAAAAACAAATACCACTTCATAATAAGACAATTATAAAACTTAATATTCGCTTAAACTCACCAAAGTTTCAACTGAATTAAATACTTATTTTTTATATTATTTTAACATTTTATTTAGTTTTTTAATTTAATATATATTTTTAAAATTGTTAACGATTCACTTTTAACAGGTAAGTAACAAAATTAGAATTTAATTTATACACAATAATGAATTAGTCTTACAACTAATTTACACATTTTTATTTTTGGCGGCAAAATATTATTTGAGCAAATTTTGGTGCTAGACCTAGTTGTAAAAAATTGTCATTAAATATTAACTAGTTCACAACCACCCCTTAAAATTTTAAACTTTTCAAAAGTAGCTTCCACCTTGAGTTTCAAAATTTTGGATATTTTGTCTATTTCTGATTTATACCATTTCTAATTATGATAAATATATATAAAAATTAAAAATAAATGTAAATAAAACATAAAAAACTTCCACTCGATTTGAGTATTAAAAATTAATTATAATATATTTTCACTGAATTTTAAATTTAATAAAAGCCTGAATTCTTCCATAGTCAGTGTTTTTGATGAGGATGCTTTGGGTTGCTTTGGGTTGCTTTTCAAGGCAGGTCTGTATAGTTTTGGTAACGAAAAAGACAAAATACCAAATAAGTACTTTCAATCAATTTAATTGAATATCATTTTAATAACATTTTTCTGTTGGAGAATAAGGTGTAGCTTAGGGTGTATTTGTTGATAGAGCTGGATATTTGGCACTCACTTTAGGCAATACCTCAATAAATAAACACTTTTTGGTTATAATTATAATTATTAATAGACTTATATAAAGTGAATGGTAAAATGTACTGAGTATTTCACGGATTTTTGGGGGTTTACAGCCCCTAAACATTAATGAATTTTTATAAAGACGTGTTATCTAACGCATGTTAAACAGAAGCTTAAAATTAATTTCCATATTTTAGGAGCAAATTACCTTAATCCATCGATAATCTGTTTAGCTGCGGATCACTTTTCTCAGGTCAAAAGTAGCGTCTTAACCAATTATACATTCTATAAAAATTCATAAATATTTATCCATATTTTTGGCTGAAGACCTCCAAAAACCGTGGAATTTATTATTGTCAATGATTATGCAAAAGGGCAGCCAATTATTTATGTCCAATTTAATGTCCACTAAACCTAATTAAATAGTATCTATGTCTTTCGACCTTTTAGATTTACAAATTTGGTGCTGTTTACCATACAATTTTCAACATTTTATATAAGTTTCGGTAAAGAACACATATACAGATACAACACATTTGAAGCATTAATATATTAAATTGAAAAAAAGGTTTATATGACCACAGATTTGAAATCGCTGGAAAATTGCGATACTATGTCAATTACTCTTCAAGTTATAATAATAACTTGTTCTATATGTAACGCAAAATTATCCTTATTAGTAATTAATTAATATAAACACAAAAGATGAAAATGCATAGAAGACAGATAGTCTAGTAGTTGCACTCATGAGTTTGTAAAAGTTAAGTCATATTAATCAGCAAAAGATACTGAACCGTAATTCACATAATTATTATTAATATTAATAGAACACAATTCTATATTTAAATGAGCCTTAATTATAAATTAATAATAATTAACTTTTCTAGTTATTATGATCTATTTTGTCACTTTTCAAAACAACCTTGTACAATTATAAATTTAATATAAGACGAAGCCAGGAAGTCCTGCTGCACACGCCAGCTTCCATTCAGTGGATGTCTAACTAACAATCGCTAACGGAAAATGAACGATAACACGGGAAGAGCATCAAATGTAATGCCTTTTTCTCAGTTTTATGCGATAGGCTGTAACACGCATTTCCATCAGTCCTTTATAAATTTCAATAGTAAATTAATTTTTGTATCAGTAAATGAGTTTAATAATATACACTATGCATATAGCTTATAATATTCAAAGCATAATATTTAATTGATTTAAAAAAGACAGCAACCCTCCAATCAAATATAATTAGAGCAGCAACTTTTTGGGAATCATTCATTTATGACGTAGGCAATAAAAGCACGTTTTTCTCCTCACAAATATTTTTAACCTGACCAAAGCTAACAAACTAACACACATCTCTGACGTTATTTATGGCATGTATTCATAAATAATGTCTTAAATTTAAAATAATGTTAAGATATGTTTAGGTTAGGTTAGGTTGAAAATATTTGTGAGGGGAAAAATTTGCTTTTATTGCCTCGTCATAAATTCCCAAAAAGTTGTTGCTCTAAATATAATCCTTAGAAACCTATGCGTTTTCACCGATTTTATTAAAATAATATTGCTTTCCAACAGCTATATCTGCTTTATATATTCTAAATTAATTCCATTTAATGTCTATTAATTTTATAATAAGTTTGTGTTATAATCAAAGTAAAGTTAAAAAATTAAAAGACATTTATTAATATGCAATAAACACATTTTAAAATGTAATTTCTCTAATTTTATTGAGATTGAATTTATATTTGAAATTAGAATATTGTAATTTTAATCAGCGCATTAATTTAGCAAAAACAAAATGAAGGTGATGGTGAGGCACTTCGTGACGAACATTCAGGTAGCGCTAATGATGCATCGGGTGGTGCACATAATATTTTAATTGATGGTAAAAATAACGAAATTGAAAATTATATTAGTAAAAATTCTGATGGCGCAACTAATATGTTAATTGATGGGGAAGACAACAAGGTTACAAACAAAATAGCGGATAGTAGTGTTAACAAATCTGGTAAAAATTGTACTTGGCAATGTGAAAACATTTAAACTAGATAATTGATAAATCTGCAGGGGCAACTATTAATAAAGTTTTTAGTGGCGTATCAAATGTTCTTGTTGATGGTGAAAACAACAGAGTTATTAATAATGTAGAGGGAAGCAGTATCAACAATTCTGGTAAATAATTTTCTAGCTAATTAGAGAAATATTAAAGTTGTTAATTAATAATTTTGTAGAGGCAAGTATTAGCAAAGAATCTGGTAGTGCAAAAAATGTGCTAGTTAAAGGGGAAAACATTAGCATAGGAAATTCTGGAGGCGTATCTGGTAGTACGAATTCTGGCAGTGCAAATAATCTGGTAATTAAAGGTTCAAGTATCAACATTGGCGATTTGACGAAAGCGTCTGTTGGTAAGAATTGCGGCTCAGCAAATAACTTGGTTATTAAAGGTTCAAACATGAACATTGGAGAAGCAGTTAATATTAAGAATAGTGGTGCTAGTTTTCGCTCCATAATTATGCCTGTAGATATGGTCCAAAAATTTCGGATAAAAGCAAATTCAAACACTAAAGAGCAATTGGAAACTGGAATCAAAACTATTTCATCTCTTTATTCAAAACCATTTTCCAGTCAAAAGAGTTCAATATTGAAAACCGAGTATTCGAATAAAAAAGAAAAATTTACAAATAGCGGGAGATATGAATACGAATTCGTAGAGAAAGAAGAGATAGGAAAAGGAGGGTTTGGTTCAGTTTATAAAGTGTTTCATTCTCTCGAACAACAATACTATGCCGTGAAAAAAGTCAATATTTCAGGTTAAATAAAATAACATTTTTTTATAAAATATTTGAGAGACAATAAATTTTTAACTTATATCTTAAGACGAGATTTGCTATAAGAGCTTGAATTTTATTTTCAACTGTTTAGGAAATTCTGACGAAGAGAGAGTCAATAGTTTAAAAGAACTGCAATTAATGGCAAAACTGCAAAGCGATCATTGCGTACAATATAAGTCATCGTGGATTGAATACAATACCACTCTGTACATTCAGATGGAGTTGTGTTTCACCACTTTGAGAAGTGTTTTAGAGATGAAACAAAAAGAGTTCAATAGAGAACAATTCCAAACAATGACTCCCTTAGAATACTATATTTCGAGCGAATTACTCATTGAAATACTGGAAAGTGTTAATTACTTGCATAAACTCAATCCTCCCATAATTCACAGGGATTTGAAGCCATCGAATATTCTGATAACAGATGCAATTAATGGAAGATTTGTAAAGATCGGTGATTTTGGTTTAGCAGAACTGCATAAGTTTGACGACCAGACACACACTGATGGGTTGGGAACAGTTAGTTATATCGCACCCGAAGTATGCAGTGGAAGAAATTATGACACAAAAGCAGACATTTATAGTTTAGGTGTTATTACACAAGAACTGTTTGACATCGATATGAATTCGTGAGCAAACTATAATAAATTAAATTTTTCATTTCATTATAATGTTTTTTACAGATCACCCGCATTTCCAATCGACAATTCTTTACTGAAGGAAAAATATTTAAGTGTTAATAAATTTATAAGAGAAATGTTTACTAATATTAGGCACGAGAGACCCGATTGTGAGAAAATATTGGGTGCTAAATGTTTTTGGGCTTTAGATGTTATTCACATTCAAAAAGAGTTGAAAATGTTGTCCATTAAAGAAAAGACTATTGAAGAGAGTTTTATACATTATTTTGTAAGAATGAAAACCAATAATTTTAATGTAAAAAATAAAACTAAAAATGTTGAGATTAAAAAATTAGAATATTATAAATACTTGAAAGATATGTTTTTTATATTTTCGAGTATAAAAGGCATAATTTTATTTTTATTAATTTATTTTATTGGATGTATTATTTATAAGCTTTCATAGCCTTTCTAATAAAACTTTTTTCATTGATTTCAATTTTTTTAATCAAATTTTTTAGAAATGTTTTTTTGTCCCAATTAATGAATTGTGCTGTCAATTATTTTGATTGACAATTTAGCTTAAAGTAAAACAATAAATAAGTACTTCATTTTGATGAAGCATAAAATGGTCCCACTTTTTGGTTACACAATAGTTTAACTCAAACTCAAAATAGTTGAAATATTTTTAATTTACTCAAAATTAACATAAAGTGAAAATATTTAAACTCATATTCAATTTATTTCTCTTAATATCAAAAAACCATTATTTAAATATACTTTATTAAGAATAATTTAAATTTAATACATTATAAATACATGAATTGATGTTTTTATACAATGAAAATAGTTATTAAGTTTAATAAATAACCTTTAGAACCAAGTTTTTTGAAATAAGTTTATAAAAATATAAATAAAATATATGTAGAGTGTTATGCTTCCAGAGTTAAGTGAACCATTCGATGCCAACTGTTGGCCAACTGATCAGCCACTAATTGAGAACATATTCTTACTAATCGTGCATAAGAAACACACTTCTGCGCTGTACTCAACATTTCTAATTTTTGGTAAACTCGTGTTAGTCCAGTCTTAATCACGTACTACTACTTCCACAAAAACATTTATGGGTTTGAGTGTCGGTAATCCACCAAAATATTTAAATTCCTAAACAAATGAAATGTTAAATGAATTGTAAAACTAAAGCTAAAACTCAACATTTAATACCTGTGTTTGATCGCATTTAACAAATCGAAATTTTTTCAAGAGCTTAACAATGCATAACTTGATAGCCTTTTGTGCGAATCTCATTCCCACACAATTTCGTGGTCCGTCAGCAAAAGGTAAATAAGTTCCGGATTTTATTTTATTACTGTTTTCGGATAAAAATCTTTCGGGTATGAACTCATCGGGATTTTCAAAATTTTGTGGATCGCGATGTATGGCATATATAGGGATCACTATATGACTATCCTTAGGGATAAATATATTTTCTAGTTTTGTATTTACGACAGCCTTTCTCTCAATTCTAGTTCCGGTCGGATATAATCGAAGCAATTCTTTGAAGAATGCGTCCAAATATGACATTTGGTTCAAATTGTCAAATAATTTATGATTTGAATCAGAGATACCATTGATTTCTTCGAAAAGCTTCTCCTGAATGGATTGATTCAATGCTAAAATTTGAACCGCATGTAAGAGAGCTCCGGATGTTGTGTCCAAACCCACCACCAAAAACATAAGACAATTGGCAATTATGGCCTCAACACTCATTGCTATACATAATGTTACAATTATTAGAAATTGTATTAAATCATAATTTAATAACTATTCATATATGAATACAATACGTTCTAATCATATTATACTATTAATGACTCACATTTCTCGATAACATTTTTATTTTCATCCAATTCAACATTCAATAAATTCTGCAACAGATCATTCGTCTGACATTCGCTTCTTTTTCTCTCTTCAATAAAACTTTTCATTAGTTTTATGAGAAAACCCATTGTATTTTCGTCATTAAATCTGTTTTCAACTAATTTTGAGATTCCTGGACATAAGAGACTCATTATCTCCGTAACTGTGAAGTCAGGCTTTAATATTCCCGAAACCTTATCCAATAAAAGTTGTTCTAACTTTTCATCCGATTTTATGTTAATTCCAAAAAACGATTTTATTAACACTTCGATTGTGAATGAATCGAAAAACTTCTCTAAACATAATTGTTCGGTCTTAGGTCTCGACTCTATTTTATTAATTAAAGAGTCGATTGAATTTTCAAAAATATAAGTAATTCTTCTGAGATTTGATGTCGAAAACGAATGTGATATTATTGAGCGACTAATTTTCCATTCATTATATGGAAGTATAATCAATGCTTTTGCCAGTTCGTGGTCATGACTGATCCAATTCTGTATTTATTGTTTAAAGAGATACGAAATAATGAATTTCATTTTGTAATCTTTACATAAGATATAAAGCACTTACCCTATGGTCTGAAAAATTTCTGAAATTAGTCACCAATACTTTATTAACAAGATTTGGTTCAGCGATTAGCAAAACTGGCTTTAATAGTTCGTATGTCCTGAAAGATTATATAAATTAAGGTTAATTTTTATATAAATTATAAAAATATGTGTATATTTTGATTTTATATTTTTTGCAACCTCTTCAATAATTAGTGTTTTCCAAGGCTTGAGTTTATCAGGCTAGGTGCCGACCCTGAGCCTGATAAAATGACATCAGACTGAGCCTCTGAGCTGAGCCTGACTTTGCCTTGAAATTATAATTTATTTAAATTATTCCATTTTATTAATCAAAAAATTTGAATGTTAGGCAATATTTACGGTTACAAAAATGTGAGTATAGATTTAGAAGACATTACAACTTTTAAATATATGCAAAAAGCTTGAGTATTTATTCATAACACAATTTAGTTTTCACTAAGAATATCATAAAATAATTTCTGTGTTAACTTTAAACTTTGGAAACTTTTACTGTTTTCCTGCATATATAGTTTTCAGGCTCAGAGGTTCAGTCAGTATGAGCCTGAGCTAAAACACAAGCTAGAGTTTGACTAAAAATTCTGAGCGTTGAGCATGAAAAAACCTTGAGCTGAGCCTGGTTAACACTGTCAGTGAAGAGCATAAGCTATATTTGCGAGCTTTAGCTTTATGCTGGCTTAATCACCATAGCTTGAGCTTCAACTTAAGCTACTTCATTGAAATGGCATCAAAATTATAAAATAAAAAATAAAATTGGATATAAATGAGATTAGTTCACAAACCCAACAATATTTCCATATTTTTGAATACACTTCTGATCCTCCAAATGAAAGTGATTGCGAAAAGCAGTTATGCTGTGAGTTATAATATTAGGGATTCTCTGCCTTTTCCAAAAAGTTAACTTATAATATATATAAACAATTGTTATTAGAATTGAAATAATTATATAAGAAAAAACTTTAAATGAAAAAATAGTTATCATTTTACAAAAGTTGTATTATTAAAAGAAAGTGAAATATTAAGTCAAAAAGTGAATGTTTATATGAAAGCTTAACTCTAACTACTTGTTGATTTGAAACGCATCCTATTATATATATAGTAACTCTATTCTAATCTACCGGTTATTTTCGATATTATTCGCGCAATATTTCATATAACATGAATTCACTGTAAACGAACTTTTTCTCGAATTTCTATATTTAGCATTTTTTTTAAAATGACAACACCACTGGTGTAATATTCTGACGTCTATTTAAATGATCAATTGTATAACTTTCATCACTCAATCGTTAAAAACTAATTACTATTCAATCTCGTTGAAGGTTTGACAGCTATTTCGCATATTATCAAATTCACTGAAATCTATCTCCTGCTTAAGTTAAACAAAGAATATCAATACCGGTAATACAGCATTAGTTTTTGTGATGCAATTATTTTATTGAATAACAATATCCTATTCGACCTTCAAATTTGACAATTATTTACGTATTGTTCAATATTTACGCATTTAGCTTAATATATGATTTTAGAAAATACCCTCTTTAGAGCTCTTATAGAAAATTAGTAAATTATATAATGTTAAAGAAGAGTAGTGTTATAACTGTGAAGCTATTTTTAGTGCTATATAAGTCCATCCTTTATGAACTTGAATTTTTTCTATAAAAATAAACTTTCAATAAAAGAATTGAGCTCTTCGTCGATTAGTTTTCAAATGAATTGATATATCATTTTTTAGAAACATTTTTGTAATATTTTAATTGAATTAAGAATATGTGGCAAATAATAATATTATTATTAATTTTGATTTATTATGCTTATTATGTTTATCACAAATTAACTTTCTGGAAAAGACAGGGTATACCAAATGTCGTTACTCATGGTTACAAATCATTCAGAAATCTTATTTATCTGACTGACCAGAAATGCATCCAAAAATATGGACAAATTATAGGGTTTGTACTCAAATCAATTTGATTTTAAATAATGTGCAAATAATTATCAATTTAAGTGTTCATTATTTTTTCATCTATAGAACTTACGAACTATTAAATCCTGTTATTATGATATCAAAGCCAAGTCTTATAAATAAAATATTGATAACAAATTTCAACGATTTTGGAGATCTAAGAGTGAGTGATAATTAATTGATGTTTTGATAATTATTAGTAGTTTTCGAAACTATAGTTATTAAATATTATTATAATATTTGCGATTTGTTTACTGATTGAGATTTGATTGACAGCCTTTGAAGGGCTGTAAATATAAGCAACAAATATTTAACAAAGTATTGTAAGAAAAGCGACTTTTAGGTAACGTAACGAAATCATGCAAATTGATACGCAAAAGTCTTAATACTTAATTTAGCTTCAATTATATTACCCTAATATCCCCCATATAAGTCGCACTACTGAAAATAACCCCAATAACCGCACTGAAAATAACCCTTCGTATAAGTCGCAGTCATTATTTTTTAAAAATTTTATTTTTTTTTCAGATAAGTAGCGAAATTAGGGTAAATGTAGTCATTCACCGCTGAAATGGCTTTAAAATTTTTTTTAACAATCATTATCGAGTTTTAAAACATATTTTTGAAATAGTCCTCAGTCAGTTTTATCTCATATATTTTTTAAGTTATTTCAGTAAATCATAAGTTTTGCAAACATTGAAAACTATTTTAAATGAATTTTTCTCATTAAGTATAAGATTATTTGAATTGAAAATTTTTCAAAAATTGAATCACAAATAGGTTTGGATAAGACCTGAAGACCCTATTGGAAAGGGGTTAATAATGCTTCCCTATACGGAGTGGAAAAAAAGTCGGTCTTTAATATCGTTTGCATTCACGACATCCAACTTAAAAAGAATAAGTTATATATTTGAGGATTCAGTCGAGTCATTAATCCAAAAGTTGGTCTCATTGCAAAATAGTGTCGACTCAATTGATTTTAATGCATATTCTGATTATTTCACTCTCGAAGTATTTTTTAAAGCCTTTTTTGGCATAAATATTGAGTCAGATCTAGAATTGAAAAAACTGATTATGAAAAATATATCGAAAATCTTGTGCCCAAACATTTCTTATTTGAAATTAATGAGTATTTTATGTCCAAGAATTTCAAAAATTTTTGGCATTTCCTTCATTGACAAAGATTTAAGTGATTTCTTCGTAAATCTAATGAAAAAAGTTATAAATGAGAGAAAAAATGGAGAAATAAATACTAAAGACTTATTACAGTATTTATTAAACGCTGAAAATAGCGAAAACAATGCAGACTCTGAAAAAAGTGAGAAAATTAGAGAAATTATTCTATAAATACTTAATATAATAATGTTTTATATTTCTTTGCAAAATAGCAATAAGTATTAAGGCTATAATTGACAACTGTATCATGTTTTTAATGGTCGGTTTGGAAGCAATTTCAGTAACACTTTCACATTCAGCTCGAATTTTAGCACTGAATCCATCGATTCAGGAAAAGCTTTACGAAGATATCAATCAGTTTAGTGATGAGAATGAAATAATTTACGATAATATAAAAAAAATGGAATATTTGGACGCATTCATAAAAGAAATCATAAGACTATTTCCGCCCGGGACCAGACATGAAAGAAAAGCGAGAAAAGACACAAAATTGGATGACATTATAATACCTAAAAATACTTATATAATAATACCTGTCTACAGCATATATCGTGATCCCAATAATTTTGAAAATCCGGATGACTTCATACCCGAAAGATTTTTACCGGAAAATATTGACAAAATAAAACCCGGCACTTATATGCCGTTCTCTAATGGGCCCAGAAATTGTGTTGGAATGAGATTCGCACAAATGGCTATCAAGTTATGTATTGTTAAATTAGTAAAAAAGTTCAGATTCGTTGAATGCGATAAAACACAGGTAAGTGTATTAATAATTATTTTGAAATATTTGATTAATAATTTGTTAAATTAAATTTTTCAGGACCTTCAATATTATCCGGGACTACCAATACTCAAACCTAAAGGCATTTATGTGAAAATTGAATCACGTGACTAAGCTTACAATAAATAAAAGTGTAATAATAAATATCTTTACACTTGAACTAAATAAAAATGAACCGCTTGTAAGCCAACCTTAGTGTAAAGCAAGTCTATTTTAAATAATAGCTGATTTGTATTTTTATTAATTATCTACCTATAGACAGTTACTATACAACTTTAATCTTAATTGTTGTGGGAACATTTAGATTTCTATATTGTAACGCATTTTTTCTCGCTGCTATACAACATATATTTGTCATTCATTATCATAAATTGTGTATTGTTTAATTTATTTGTCATTATATGCACCTGTGTAATAATGTTCTTACATCTGTATATTTCAAGCAAATTATTGAATTCATGGAATTTCATAAAAAATTATGAAATACTGATAAAATCGTTGATGAGACTGAAACTAGTGTTGATTCAGTTCCATGAGCGAGAACGAAATTTGAAAAATTTTAGTAACGAAAACGAGAATGAAGTTAAAAATTTGGTACTGAATCAACACTACTGAATACTAAACAGGTGATGAGAATTATACAATTAATTTAAATATAGTCAATAAATTATATTAAATTAAAGCATAAATTAATATTTGAAGAAAAAATTCACTGACAATATTGTATATTTGAAATATAGTTGCAAAACATACTTAACATACAAATTGTGTATTACAAACACAACTATTGAATTTTTAAAGACATAAATAATAATAATAATTTATTACTTTAAAAATATCTGAAGATAAGTGTTTGTGATTTTTAAATTTTTCGCAGAATTACATGATTCACATTTGAATTCTCCAAAATAAAGTGATAAACAAAAGTTATAATACTATATATGGAAAAAATTTATTGAGTTTGTTTATTAGTTAAAATTTTTTTATTCTTTTTCTCGGTTATCTCAACTTTTTTTTTATAATTTTCAAAACAAATCTATGCATTTTAAGTAAAGCAAATACATATAAAATACGTTCAAAATAAAAATGAAAAACTTTTTCACTATCTTTTAGCGGAAAATCTTAATCATATTTAATTTAGCAGATAATAGAGAGCTCAGTGAAAAAATCTTATAAAAAAGCTAAAATTTATACTTTAATGACTTTGAAGTATAGATACTAATCGAGTCATGGGATTACCGGGTGGGTCGGACTTGAGATTTAAAAACATCGTGTCTGGTAAACCCGATAGATACTCAAAATTACGTGACCCGAAATTTTTAAGCTACAGTATTAATAAAAATGTTTGCATTTAGAAAGAAACACTTTGAAGCTTATCGTTTAATACAGTATAAACAGTCAAAATTAACTGACAATAAACTATTTTTATTTAATAAATATAAATACCCTGAAAGGCATGCATTATAACCCTTCTCAGTTTTAATTTGAACACACAGTACCTTATTGTACAAAAGCTCACATAAAAACTGAAAAGGGTTAAAATACCTGCTTCTCACAGTCAAAATAGGATTGTAAACAGTTGAAAAGTAGGCTTTTCTTTACTTTATGGTCGAGTGACATACAGTGCGCTTTCCTGTATAGCAGATATGTAATGCACTAATACCTAACCCTTCACAAAGTT